>JANSTW010048036.1:0-13069 GCA_027564275.1 Diadocidia ferruginosa
TGAAGAATATTTGAACATTAGTATTAAGAAACTACTAAAAAAATGTAGGTACTAGGTATAGCCGTGCAAAAACCAAATTTTTTTTTTAATTTTTTATTAATTTAAGCACTAGTCCTTTTTGACTTTTTTATAGGATTTACAAAAAAAATAACGAAGTACTAAATAAAAAATGGCCGACATTTTTTTTTGTCCTGATTTTGTTCCATATATTTATGGTCAGCCTAATTATGGTTTTATATAAGATTTTTAAAAAAGTACTATGTGCAATGTGCATAAAGATTTTTTTTATAAAATATTATATGTTTTTAGTGTACTTATGAAGCTAACAAGGCAGCTTACAAAATAACACACACACACATTCATAAAATACATAACTTTAGAATTTTCACTTTAAAGTATTTATATGGTGTAGATTGTTACAAAGGAAAAGTAGATAATGAAATACATCTAAAAAGCTCTGTATAACATAATATAACATACATTTTATAATATTTCTTATATATTGCACTTTAAAGCTTAAAATCCATAATATTAAAGAATATGTCGCACAACAAAGTCATTGACATTTCTATATTAAACATTTAACTATATATAAGAATTAAACACGATTAAATTTTATCAAAATAATTGTCAATTTTTTTTAAACTTAACGATAAATTTAAGAAAAAACACGTGCGTCACATAAAAATATTGTTAAGAATTGATTTAAACCCTAATGTTTATTTAATATTTTATCAATTTTAAAAGTTTTTTGTGTGCTTCACTCATATATTTACTGTTTTTTTTTTAAATAAATAACATAAAATTTACATGCGTAACAATAAATTAATTATTATTATTGTCGATATAATATTGCGATGCAAATTTATTTTAATTTTTTTAGTTTATTAGAAATATTCCTGTTTTTTTTTTGTAGAATAAAATAATTATAGAAATTTTAAAATAATTGACGCATATAAATTTAACTGTGACGCTTAAAAAAATCGTAAGGTATTTTTATTCGTTTAAAAAAAAATTATAGCAATGCATAAGATTTTTGTTAAACGAATAAATTTACTTTGCGATCTTTTTCTTATGCGTCATAGTTCAATTTATATTCGTCATTTATTTTAAAATTCCTATAATTTTTAGCTTTTACAAAAAAAAAACTATTTTTATTTTAATATGTGAAAAATTAGATCAAACTGCATAATTTTGATATATCATATTGTGATGACACCGTTTTAAGAAATATTACAAAACTATTGTCCTATATTTACATACCTCTCCCCAGTGTAATATAGTGCGAATCCTTTAAAATTACAATAAAATTTCAATTTAATTTTAAAATACTTTTTATTTGTTTATGATAATAACTGCAATAACACAGAAATCGCATCAACTCAGGCGAATGCAATAAAATGCATTTCATTCATGCTTGACCTACATTCGGTTTTTTTCTAAATAAATTAAATTCTTTTTTATGTTAATTTAAGCAGGAAAAACATAGATTTTTTTAAATTTATTATCTCTTACTACTGTGCATTAAAAAAAACTATGTGGCTTGTGTGTGACAACAATGTGGGTTTTTTCTCATTCTTTTACACGCGGGGTTGTCCTTAATCTGACAAAAATATTATTCATATTATTTCGTCTACTATACTTTTATGACAACATTTTTTTATATAATCTCACTATTTATAGAAGCACCATTTAACAAATATTTATTTTCGTTCAACTATAAATAATCATAAATATGGATATTTATGGGTCATTAGAGAATATTATGATAATAACAATTATTAAAATAAACTCACCGCTTAACTTACCTCGATACAGATAACCCCTTTGACAATTGCCGGTGGTTTTATATTGAAGAAGCAGAAGAAGCACCATAAAAAAATATTGTGAGAAAAAGTGTGTTGAGAAAATATTAAGACCTACCTTAAAAAGAAGAATTTTATGAATGAAAATATTTTTTTTGGGAAATTTTTGATTAGTGATCTTTACTGGCGACTGCGATGGTTTTTTCAACTTTATACAACTTGTCGTTTTGTTCAATTAATTAATTGATAAGGATGCACGGTTGATGACGCACCAATTTTTTAAATAATTTTTTTTGTTGGCCATATATAAATAATTTAAGGAATATAGAACTTCTAAGCAAAGATTTTTATTCTATTTTATATGAATACTTAATATTTAAGGAATTTCATATGGATAAAACTAACTTAGGTGTCCTGAGGGAATGATATATTTTTTACCGGTAGACCAGGATGTCTTGGAATGACAATTTCATTCGCTGTGTGCCACTCACGAGCGAGACAATCGATACTCGAGGTCTTCAATGTGCCTTGGAAGAATAATTTCATTCGCCGGTGTGCTATGTACGAGCGGGACATTTGAGACTCGATGTTTTCAATGTGTCTTAGAAGGACGATTCCATTCGCCGGTGTGACATTCACGAGCGAGAAATTTTTGATACTCGAAGTTTTCAAAATGTCGTAGAAAGGCAATGCCATTCGCCGGTGTGTCATTCACGAGCAAGAAATTTGACACACAAGGTCTTCAATATGTTTTAGAACTAGAAGGGCAATTTCATTCTCCGGTGTGTCATTCACAAGCGGGACTTTTGATACTGGGGGTCTTCAAAATGTCTTAGAAAGGTAATTTCATTCTCCGGTGTGTCATTCACAAGCGGGACTTTTGATACTGGGGGTCTTCAAAATGTCTTAGAAAGGCAATTTCATTCTCCGGTGTGCCATTCACGAGCGGGACATTTGATACTCGAGGTCTTCAATATGTCTTAGAAAGGCAATTCTAATCGCCGGTGTCTTATCATGAGCCGGACATTTGATATACGAGGTCTTCAATGTAGTTTTGAAATGCGAATTTTGTCAATGGTGTGCTGTGGAACATTGAACTTGAAAATGAAAAAAAGACATTATCAGAAGGACTTCTTGGTGTATTTATTTGGATAATTGGATGGTGTTCGAAGATTAAGAGTGGAACTATTTCGTTGGTGAAGCATTGTTTTTTAAATGCAGGTGCTTGGAAGTTTATCATACACTGATCTTTAATTTGTTGTCATTGAATTAAGATCCCGATCTTTTCACAAACTCACAATAATCGGGATAACATGTCGTCAGAACGACTACATACAGTTTCAATACTTTATAAATGTGCATCTGGTAGGTGTGGATTTTGAAGTGTAGTGTCAATGAGCATGCGGAGTATGGGAATAGAGTAAAATATATACAATATACATATATATGTGTTTGTTTTGAATCATGTTTTTGAATTCTGAGCAGGTCTATCAAATTTATCATAAAGTTAAAGAGTAAGCTAGAGTATGGATTTTTGTGTGACCGTCCCATTAGACATTTCCGTTTTTTCGAGTTTTTCAGCTTTCTTAACTTATTTAAGTTTTTTAAAATACAATAAGACCAATCCATAAAGTCTGAGAATGGAATTATTATCTCTTTCCCGAATAAATAGTTATCTGTGTTGGCTGCGAAAACTAACACGTGTTGGTTGCGTATTATCAGAACACATATTTTCAGAAGTTAGCATTGAGACCATTCTGTCCGTATTTTAGTTTTGTCTACAAAAAAGTTTACTTAATATTAATAATAAAGATTTTTTAAATTTTGTAATAATAATTTGTAATTATATTTTATTAGAAGTTCTTTGAATTTAAAAAAGTGATAAATAGATTTTTCTTTGAAGTCAATATTTGAATATTTATTATAGGAGGTTTATTATATTTACTATTCCAGCTTACAGTAAAAAGATTTACTGCGAAAGGGCTCCCCATTCTCACCCTCTTACAAATTTCATATATCAGCAATTTTATTATTTACTGCGTCAAATTTATTATAAATAAAATGACAATCGAAAAATTAATTTTAATAATTTATATGTTAAGTCAAAGTCTTTATTAAAAAGACTCATTTATTTTATGGTGAAATTAGAAAAAGATAACCTAAAAACACATTTTATGTTATTTATTAAGTGCTCTACATGAAAATATATTAAAATTATGTGCTCGAACCCTCACCCTTTTTATACTACAATAACCTTAATATTGCTATCTGTTTGTGATGGATCTCTTAATTTGACCATTCATTTTCCATTCACATTTGGCATATCTATAGAGGCTTATTACCAAAAAGTATTTATCGTACACGCATAAGGCATAACAGAAACGTCATTGTTCTTATATGGAATTAAGGGGGGACCAACAAATGCATATAATATATTATAATTTTTCTCGCATTTTTCTCATCAATCATTTCTCCGGATATAAAATTGTATTTACATTATAATTAAAATATCGTAAAAATACTTCCTTAAAAAAAAATAGAAAATAATATTATCTTCAGAGCAATATATAGAGCTCATCTTTTTCACTACATTTATTACTTTCTGGTATAGTGTCTTGTCCATATGTTCATGACAATATAGGTTTGTAATTTATCCAAGTAGGTTGTTGTACCTTTATTATATATGAAAAATCATTTATCTATTTACTACAAAACTTACCCCTAAATGTCTATTAATATAAAGAATATATACAAGGATCAAGCACAATAAATTACAATTAACACGGAGCCCCCACATCATAATATTGATATAGTTCTCGATCCCATATATACATATTATACATTGTTTATACACCTAAAGCAATCTATAAATAATTTTTGAAATATAAATTATCCTGATTACTAACTCTTATTATCTTAGTCTACATAATCAATATTTATAGCAGTAGCGACTAGTCGCAGATGAAAAAAGTGAGGCAGATTAATCAAAAAATTGTTTTTAGAATTATTTTTAATGATTTTCAAGCTCTCGAGCAAATTTTTTAGCAATTTTTGTTTTTAGACGTTTCGGTAAAATTCCCTAACCTCATCAGTACATTAAACTTTAAATTTAAAGATTTATGCTACACTAGTCAGTGAGTTTTAATTTGTAGCCGTTTTATATCAATCGGTTTCATTACAAAAACTTGTAATATTGTTGTTATTGAACTACAAAATGCATAATAAATTTAATTAAGTCGGGTTGTGTGCATAATAAAAACCCGAATTCTGGATATAATTTGTATATAAGAATCGAAAATCTCTCAAATATGGTTTTAAACAGAGACAAAGTTTGTCCGAAAGATCATGACTTTCATGGAAAAACGAAATAAGCTTGAGTATCGCTGTTAAAGCCAATATTTTTTAGATAAGATTACCAATATAACAAGTTTAATACTGACAAAAACAGGCTATTGGCTCTAGCTTTCGCCTGTGTCTATTGACTCTAGCTTTCGCCTGACTTTTAAAAATATCATGTCTTTACTCATATACCGACAAGAGTTGTACTATTTCTAGGCATATCCTTCGTCAGTATAGAGTTAGTTTGTTAACATTCACGGTCGAAAAAAATTAAATATTTTATACAAAATATAGTTTTGTTTAAAAAATATATACAGAAATATGCATTTTAAAGTACACATATTAAAATTAGGTCTCTGAAATATTTTTCAAGTTTTGTATAAAATTATTTGTTTTTTCACTTTAACTTTTTTTTTACACATTTCGCTACTGACTATCCATATAGATTACTCTGAAAAAATATCTAAATTACACGCACCCATACCACGTCACATTATCCAAAACAGTTTTTTCGTCTGTAATAAACATGCAACATATGATACGAGTAAATTTCACAGAATCCGCAATCAATCATATCGAAAATAACCGCACGAGAAAATACCATAATAATGCTTTTTAATAACTAAAAAAAATCTATCATGAGATCCTTGTTGGGTGTTATATAAAATATTTTTTTTTTAAATGAGCATAAAGCATGCATGCAAAGAATACAACATATTGTATCTCCTTTCCACAGAACATAGGTAATTTATTTTCGAAACTCAAGTATCCAGAGTGTACTTCATGGGAGCTGGAAAAATATCCTTTGTAATTTATTTTTTCGTTTAGTACGTAGGTATAGATATTACAGTGTTCATGTTTGGCTAACATTAAATTCCATGAAAAGGATATTTTATTTAGTTATAGAGTTTAGATTTTTACATTTAAAAAATAAATATATATGTTGTATTGTCTTTAGTTTATATTTGAAATCAAATATAAGCTTCATAACCAACAATAAATATATATATTTTTTTAATAATTTTTTTTTATATATTTATAAAATATAATTTAAAAAATCGGTCCGAGAGTTCTCAGTAAAACACGACGACAAGACCCATTATCATAAAAAAAATGTATAGAAGCTCATTCTCCCTTTGACTTTGAGACCCTAAATTTAATTTCAGAGTACAGATCGATAAAAAACTCAAAAAATAATTTTGGACAAATCCGTTAAATGCTAAAAAAAACCTCTTCACCTTCACCACAGAGATCCCAAATTCGATTTGACAGCATGAGACCATTAATAACTAACCCCATGTAAAAAGACTTCTAGTAAAATTTCAGAGTATAGGAGCACTTAAAAAAAATCCACACCAACAATAACCAAAATCCGTAAAACTGTCCATTTTGGATATACAAAAAAAAAGTATGGGAAACCCCCCTTAACCTTGGATCTAGACTCTATAGAGACTTTAAATTAAATCCAAGAGTAAAGGATCATTAAAAACTCGTCCTCACCTAAATTTAGCCAAATCCGTCGTCTTGTTAAAAATCTTTCTCTATATGCTAATATTTTCTGAAAATTTTTATATATACATAAAAAATCGTATGGGAGTTCTCCCTTCCCTTTGACTTATTGACCCTAAATATAAACAATTTTATCTGTGTTACGACAAAACTATATAAAATATTGATTAACCCTCTTATCATAATATATCCCATGGGTTACAAGTGACCCAAACCATAAACATTTTACATTTTTAAAGCTATTACTTTTCTTGTAAATAAATAAAATAATAAAGTAAATAAATTTTATAAAGAAATAATTATAAAAAGATTGCAATAATTAAAAAAAAAATCATTAAAAGCTGAGATTAGTAACTGAATAAAAAACGTTTTATTATTCTTGAGTCATACACGACCTATACTTTAAGGCTGTTTGATTTTACAATTTAAATCAAAAAAAGAAGTTAATGCTAAAATCAAATTTCTCGATAGGTAAAAATATCTATTAGGTAGATATATATTTATCGATATATCGATAGCAAAAAATCTTTGAAAGATAGTCATAACCATAAGGTTAAGTGATTATCATTAGAAATTAATTTTCATTGTGGCTTTATTAAATTTGACAAATTATTGTGGCTATATATTATTTTATTTATGTGGTTTAACTTTATAATAACTGTAATGACATTGTTTAAAATCAATATGTAAATAATTTATATTTAAATCATTTTTCAAATTTAAAAACATTATTTAAAAACAAATGGTCATGAGATTTCCTTCCAATTAATATACAGCCACGTAATAATTGATATGCGTATTTAATAATAATATTGATGATATAGGAGAGATTATAAATAAAATAATTATTATAATGCAATATAATAAGGAAATATGACCGCACAGAGATCTACTTATTGGTATAATATTATGTAATATGCTTAATTAAGCTAATACTTGGTTTTGAATTTAATACCTATAATATAGATGCAGTAGCGTCTGGGTTACAGAAAATCAAAGGGGTCTAAAAAATTATATTAATATTAATTTTTCAATTTATATAATAAAACAGATCTTTGTTTTTTAATTGTAAGCTAATTCATAATTTTATTTTCCACATTTTGGTTTTTCAAAATTATTGAATTTTACTGCAGTATTTATAAATTTGCACAATCATTTCACATTTTTACTTGTGCTTAGAAATTGTTAAACATTTTACCGTGAAAAAGACTAACACCAAAAACTCAAATAAAAATATCAAACTCGCACACATAAAAAACAATCAATTTTGCATAACAATAAAGAAATAAAAGCTTTATAAAACTTGATAGTTAGGTGACAGGATAAAACACACAAAGATATAACGCCTAAAAGCTTTAACAAGCTTTAACTACCGATAACATTTTAATAAAGCAATTGGCTGCTACGTTTTAGAATTTAAAAAAAGCTTGTTAAATCTTTTTGGCGTTATGTCTTTGGGTCTTATGACATGTCGCACCGATAATTATTAGGCTGTGTGAAGGCAGCACAATTTATCTGATTTTTATTGGTACACAGCTTTGCAAAAAAATTTAAGCTTTATCTCGTTTTCTATGGGTTATAGGCATAATTTTAGGCGATTTGTATGGAAATTTTTGAGCTTTTACATACGAAACGTACACCTACATATAAAGATATATTTTTAAAACATTAAGGTTAATATTATCACAAATATAATTTTTTGAGTATTTTAAATTGGGACTCGGCCTCTATTTTAGCCGTACATGCAGCACTGTTTCTAACTATCATCATCATCTGAAATATGTATATTTATTATTATACATAATAGTCTATTCAATACATAGGATTTTGATTGAAAGCTTTTCCATAATATAGTATTAAATAAACTTTATACAGATATTGAAGTACAGTGATCGACTTAATATGGTATTAAGTGATGTATTTATTATGTGATATTATATTATATGCTATGAATTATAATACACGTATGTAAATCGAGTATTTAACCTAATTATATAAATTTTATTATTGATAAACAACCACCTATATATATATATATTATATAGCTTGATAAATGATTCTCCAATAATAAATAAAATATAAAGCTTCGTGATGTCGAAATTTGTTACAGAAAGCAAAAGCTGTATAGAAAAAATCTACAAGCATTTAGCATATTTTATTTTTGACTCAAGAATATTTGACGATGAACTTTTTTACAGCAGCAAGTTAAGAAAAAAATGGTTAGAAAAGAAACTAGACTGGTTCGTTTTGCACCACCGGGCTTATGGGTATACGAAATTTAATATTTCTGAAATATAAAAAAGAAACTCCATAATAAACACACTCAACCAAATTTTGGTAAAGGGTGAGTTTTGAGTGGTCTCTAGGTCAAAAAGAAAAGAGGACTCTCATGCAATTGTATTATCTAAATGACCACAAAAAAAATGAGCATATTATGAAGAAAGTTTTTCTACAGTTGACCAATTCGTCTAAATTTTGGTTGGGATGAGATTGTAGTATTTCTATACTTTAGAATTATGATAAGGGTACGTTTCTTGGTCAAAGCAGAAGCAAAGTAGTTTGGATCATGAGCAATACTCCTAAAGGATTAATATTACCCTATCATCTCAGAAAGTTTTTGTCCAAGTGCTTTTATTAGATTATTTCCTGAACGGAGCAAGTTATTAAGTAGTTTTTGGTATTTATGATCGTGAAAAAATTTGCCATAATAATAGGGTGGCTACGTATAAGATTATTTCCAAAATTAAATAAACTAACATATAGGATTTGGTTTTAACAAAATTTCAAAATCAGCATCCCAGATCTATTGGGGGCTCTCAGACGGATTATTAATACCAATCAAACCAAAGGAAGAATAATTCAGTTTTAGTACATGCCGCCATAACAAGACGTATAAAAATAAAAAATAAAATCTTTGAATTTTGTATATCGTAGTGGTGCGAAACGCACCAGTCACGCATCTTAGGCCTTGGTAGCAAATTTGCGAATCCCTTTAAAACTCTTTTTTTCGTTAAATATACATATTCTACTAATAATATTGGAAATCTGTTTTAATTTGTTGATTCTTAACCAATTTTTGTGAATTTTATAATAGGAAATTTTTTTTTACGTTAAAACTGATTTTTGTCGTGGCCCTGAAATACAGGTTAACGGCTAAGAAGACCCAAATAAAATATACTGGTTATAGAAAAAGGTTAAAACTGACATAATTTTATATGTATAAAGTTACACCACGTTGCCTCTAAAAAAATTCCAAAGTTACTGGTGCGTTTCGCACCACTGACTGGGCGAAAATGGGTTAACAGTGTGATGACGATAGCTTCATGATTTATAGTAGACTTAGACTATATAGGTAGATCTGTTTTATATATTGATGATGGGTTTGAATAATAATATTTATTTAGTTCATCTAATATTTTTAATTTAAATTAAAAATTCTGGAGCAGTACTAGGTATATGCTAAATAAATAAGCAACACTGGATAATATAACTAATGGTTATTTCACCTGGTAAACTTAATTATATTATGCGGATTTTAAGTAAACTGTAGGTATTGTATAGCTGTGTATAATTGAGAAAAAGGTATAAAATAAATTTCATCTGACAATAATAACTAACCTAAACTATTAATATTCAACCCTTTAACGTAAATTAAGATAGGCTTATTTTATGTAATATATATATAACAGAACCAGGATTTATTATAATTTCGACCTCACCTGCCACTCTGTATATATATCAGTATATTGTATTTTTCGTATTTAAAAATGTGAAATGTTCCTCGAATGAAATCTAATAAAAAACCAGAATAGATTACCCTACTTATATATTTTAATTAAAAATATAGCTTTCTATGTTTAGAAAAATTATACCATCCTTTTTACAAGACTAGTCTAAAATCCAAACAAAATTAATTAAATCGCATTATCTTAATATAATTATTGAGCAAAGTAGGTAGTGAAGAGCCAAACAAATGTTTAAAAGTCTTGGCTCTCTAGTAGGCGGATTGTGCGGATAGTAAGCGTCATTGTTATTAAATATCCCGGAGGTCGCAAGCCTGAGTTCTCAATCTTACTTAAGATTTTTTAAACTATTTAGAAATAAATCCTATTGCCTATTGGTTCGAAAATCTCACTTATACAATCTTCCCCTTTGGTGTAAAAAAAACCCAAAGATTTCTTTCAGCATTTTTCCTAAACTATGTCTTCTATATGTTTTTACGCATAGGTATGGCTAAAAAAAGGATATTATATTCGGTCATCGTGGTAACTATATATATTAAAATAAATAAATAATTTACTACACAGAAGAGCTGGTAATACTCAAATGGTTTTTACGGAGGAATTTATCCTTAAAGATGGCTAAAACTATATAATAATTGAAGGACCAACATATACCTATATGAATGAAATGTCTAAAAAAGATATTTTTTTCTCATTGAAAACCTACGCAAATTTATTTACCTCATATTCGGCCCAAAATACTCCATATATACAATATTGGATTAAATTTGCTCCAGGGTATAGAGTTCTAGTATATTTTATTGATTGATGTTTAATTTAAACTAAAGATATTTAAATATATATTGTCTGTACCTACATATTATGTATATACAAACAGAGATGCATTTATCAAATTTTAGACCAAGTAGGAAAATGGTTTTTTTTTTGGTTCCATTGTTTGAGATTGCATTTAGGGTCAAAGAGAAGATAGGGCTCTCATACGAGTTTTTTGTAAAAACAGATAAAAAATATGAGTATATATAGAGAAAGTTTTATAAGATTAACCGATTTTGCTAAATTTTAGTATGTGTGAGTTATTAGTGGTCCCGCATACTTTGGGATTGCATTTAGGGTCTCGCTAGATGAAAGGGGAAAAATGGCCAAAAATATAAGGATATATAGAAAGTATTTTACGAGTAAATAGATTTAGCTAAATTTCAGTGTGGTTGAGTTTTTAGTGGTCCAATTACCTGTAAGATCGTATTTGGAATCTGAACCGCAAAGGTAAAGAGGCGGTCCCATACGGTTTTTTTTTTGTATATGGAAAATATGAGCAAATAGAGAAAGTTTTTTTTAAACGTAGACGGATTTGTTAAATTTTTTTTCTTTCGAGTTTTATATGGATCTGTACTTTTAAATTGAACTTGAAATTGAAAAAATTTCAAGGTCAATGGGGGGAGGGGCTTCTACACGGTTTTTTTTATGAAAATTGATCTAGCCGTTACTTCAAAAGATAGTAAAAGCAGCATCTCAGTTTTTCTGCTGGGGCTCTCTTATTAAAAACAAATATATCGAATTTTTCATATATAGGTACGTGGCTTTTATGAAAGATAAAATGATGAAGATAGTAATAAGCTCATCAAAAAATATTCGATTATAATTATATATGGCCGATAAAAAAACATTGAAGTGTGTTTTCATATACTTATACATTATACATTTAATGTTTCTTAATTAGAATTGAAATTAAATTGAGCTTTAATTTTGGATATGAAATAATAACAGAATTCTGTGTAAATTTAAACCGACTCTGTTAACAAAACCTCTATATTTTAACCTAAATATAAATTATGTAGAAGAAATATTATTTATTGGTCAAAAAAGAAACCAATTCTATATTTAACCTACAGCTTTTCTTATAATATAAAAGCTCTATACAATATTTTATTTATATAGGCTTGTAAGTTGCAACACCTGTACTATTTTTGAGGTTGTTGTTGTCGTTGTTGATACCCTGGCGAACAGCAGGTAGGCAAATAAATTGATTTAACAAATAAGCGAACCCGATATTTTGGGCACGTGAACGAGAATATATTAATATATTGATTTGGTAAAAAAAATACAAATTGAAAATCTGGAAAAAAACATATGGAAAGAGTACAAATTGCTTGTAATTTTAAGAATCGTTTACAAAATACAGAATGTTCACTATGTGTGGTCTAGCTAACTCGTTCACATAATTTAAGAACAATTTATATTTTAGAATTTAGAATCACGGCTATCGATCAACGAAAAGTGAATATTTTTGCAATATTTTATGGCTGTGTAGCTATTCGCACAAAGCCTTCCAAAAAGTGTATTTACACATATACCGAAAAGAGTTGCACTTTTTCTAGGCTAATCCGTCATCAGTGGAGATAGATAAAACTCTCCATATTGCTAAAGATGAAAAAGAAAAAAGAACCGGAAAAAGTTCTCCTTTCGCAAAGTAAAGATTATACTTCATGTGTATTAAAAAAAATTAAATTTAAAAACATCGGCGACATCAATAGCCGCATCGATAATCGTGGCCGTTTAAATACTTAAGCCTCGGACAGAATGCAGTGAAATGTTCGTTTTAGTAAAATTTACTAGGGCGTACTGCACCGTCAAAATGCTAGCGAACATAATGCAAATTCATTTGTCGGCGCGAAG
>JANSTW010048047.1:0-13068 GCA_027564275.1 Diadocidia ferruginosa
TATGTTTTTAATAATATGCTTAATTCGTCATGCTAAAAGTACTAAAAGATAATATTTTTTGATTAAGTAATTGTTGCAAAAAAAATACATTAAAAAAGGAAAAAATACGTTGAAAAGATTTACAAGAAAAGCACTTTAATTGACAAAAATTTTGTACGCTTCAAATCATTTATTTCAGTACAACTGTTTTTTTCCATATAATTTAAGACTATTTTTATGTAAAATAAGATTAATTTTGTGCAAGATTTATGTGTGATCACATTATTTATTGTTATATTATTCTTTTTGTATATTCTTAATAATAATAATAATACATAAATAATCGACATTTTCAAAACTATAATTAAAGTATAAAATTTGTTTAGAAGGTACTTAAAAATTTTTTTACTGTTTTTATCCCTTAAATTACGTTTAAAGCTTTATAATGAAATAAAAATATTGTAAAACAGATAAATGTTAACAACAAAAGATTTTCCATTTTTTATGCATTATATACAAGCTCTTTTTACTATTAGCTTTACGTAAAATACATACTTATATATATATATTTTGTATTTAAAATTTTAACCAATACATTATCTAAATCATTAAAAATTTCTTTACATTTATAAAAGAATAATAAATCAGATAAAACGAAACTAATTAAATTATTTTAATCTCAAACTTGAAGTTTTAAAACATAAATTGAAATTTTAACACAGCAAAGATTATATAAAAATTTTAGAAAAGCTAAAAATTCAAAAAAATAATTCAAAAAGTTTCTAAAGTAAAGAAGAAAGGAAACGGAAAAGTCAAATTTTCTTAGAAAAAGTAAAAATGAACGGAATCAGATTCGAAAAACAAAATGAAAAATGTATGACTAAAAATATTTTGAGAATGCCAAAGCTGGGCATTAACATTATTATCATTAAGTGAATTTTATTTAAGCACATAGCGCACACTTTTTAACCAATTTTTAGATTAAATTCAAAAAAGCAAAAAAAAAAATTAAAATAAGAATGAAAAAGTGTGTTCAGATTTCTCATTTTTTTTTTGTTTTTTTAAATTTTAAACAAACAAGACGTTTTGTGTTTATATGTAATAAATGACAAAACTTTTACTGATCTTTTTTATATAAAATGTATTTGAAATAAAAACAGATATAAATACATTTTGAATTTGTATATAGAGCATTATACAAATTATAAATTATCAAAGTTTTGATAATTTATGATTTAATTATTGTTTGTGCAATTATTTAATCAGATTGATTATTTCAGTAAGTTAATTTTAGTTTACATAAAGTAATTCTTAATTAGTAATTCCTTGTTATACGTATTAGTTTACTTTGGATTCAACAAATCAAGGAGTTGTTCTATAGGTCTTAAATGTGGAATATTAAAATGATTGAGCAAATGTATAGATGAAAAAAGAAAGATGCAAAAAAAAATCATACAAGGAGTAAAATTTATCTATTTTGAGTAAGAGTTTGAAACATTTTTACTAGAAAAATGAGCGAAAGAATATTTTGTTTTATATACTCAAAAACCAGCAAGATTAGCGACCTTAATAGCTTGTTTAATTTTTTCTTAATAATATAATCCTTAAATTAAAATTTACAAACTAAAAAATTAAAAAATTAAATAATACAAACTTTGAAAAGTAATATATATATATTAATAGTAAAAGTCGCTTATATTTTATTCTCTACTTAATCAATATCGTTAAGTTTAAGGAGTTACTTTTATTTCTGAATTTTTTTTTGATGAATTGTTTAAAAGTATTTAGACTATATTAAAAAATATATATGCTTATAAAATGTTAAATGTTTTCCGGAAATGACTGTCAAAAATGTTAGAGATTTATGTCTTAGCTAATACATACATACATTTAATATTAATACGTTAAATGATTTGCAAATTTTTTAAAAACAGTTTATATTTTACCTTCAGGTAAGCCATATAAAAATAAAAAACTGGACATGCTAATATCACTGTCCAATAATTTTAATATTTTTTAAAATAAAAATCAAAACAATAAATTTTAAAATATAACTTTTAAATTAATTGCACAACAATTTTAAGCAGTGTTTAATAATTAGCAAAATCCATTTGTAGAAAAAATAACTAAATTTTTGACCAAATAAAATAGCCATTTGTTAGTTTAATTAAATAATAAAATGTAAAGCTTGGAAACAATATTAGAAACAAAGTAATTTTTGAAAACCAAAGGATATGAAATTGTTCAACAATTATTTTAACGTTTTAGTTTTTCAAAATTTCCTTAAGCTAGATAAACTGGGAGTTTGTTTTCTTTTTCTTTTTTTTTTGTTATTTATTTTAGCTGCTTTGGTTGATTGAATAAAAAATGAATTAAAATGCCAAAAAGAGGAATTAATGCTGCATAAAAATGATGCATTTTTTTTCTAAAAAGACTGATGTTGACAACTTATTTTTGAAGCTTATGACTTGCTAGCGTTTGTTTCTTTCCCGCAGTATTGCCTAAACAAATCTCCCGGATGTGTGAAATAAAATTGTAAATTTTTTTTTCTTTTTGACTATTTTTTTAAAATGCTTTTATTTTTAAATTTGTCACTTTTCTTTTTATTCAACAACTAAAAACTCTTTTTAAGTCTTCTCTATTTATTAAATAAATCCTTCCATTAACTCAAAATCAGCCCGGAAACATAAAATGATTAAAAATTTGGAATTTTAGCACTTTTTGGCATCTCGTAAAAATTATTTAAAAGCGAGAAATTTTTTGCATAAAAAAAACTCCCAATAATATGGAAAAACGGAATTGAATAAATAACATTCAATTAAAAAAATTTTATAAAATCGGCGCAAAAATTTGGCAAATTTTATCGCTTAATTACTGAAAACACTAGGAAAGCAAAAATTTTATTTTATATGTTGCAGGCAATTTTTTCCAAGTTAGATAATTAAAAAAAATCAATTTTAATAAAAATTGTTTGAGAAGATTACAGTTTGGATAATCTTGAAGAATTAAAAGACGCACAAAAACTTCAGCCAGCTTCCGACTTGAGTTAGAATTTACAATTAAAAATCTCTTGTCTTTCAGTACATTAATCCTTTTTTTTTGTTAATTCCTTTATTTAAATTTATAACAATTTTTAAGTTAATGTTTATAAGAATTATAACTAAAATTGCAAAATTTATAATTGTAAGTTATGGGATAAACTTGATTTTATTGTGCTATTTTTGGTTTAAATTAATAAATTTTATATAGCAAAGATTAAATACTTTATTTCCTTTTTTTCAACTTTGAGCGTTTTATTTACTGATTGCCTCTAAGACCAAGCATTTCGTTTCACCGCAAACATTTTTGTAATTGAATTAATGTCTAAATGAGTTTCTTCGCTTCGTATACACAAAATACTTTGCCAACGCATTAAAGCACGTTGTAATTCATCAGAAATGCACATTCCTGGTCGCATTTTTGACATCTGAGAAACTATTTTTATTACAAAATTTTTAAATTTTAATAAACAATTGTTTAATCTAAACATTTTAGTAAATAATAAAAATATATATTCAAAATTTAAAATTTCTTAACTTTATTTTCTTATAAATAAAAGCTAATAAAAATGAAATACTAAATTACCATTTTTGAAATTTTTGTAAGTGCTTGAACACGAGTGCAACGATTACATTGCATTAAATAAGCAGCAACAAATGCCGGTGCTCGATTTCTACCCTTCAACGAATGGATTAAAACTTTTCTAAACATAATTACGTTTTAAACTTTTTTGAAAAAAATCATTATTTTAAATAGAATTTATTATGGACTAAAATTTTTGGCGCCTTTTTAAAACTAACTTTTGGCTAATACGTGCTTTGCGAATAAGATCAACAAGTGCTTGAAATGATTGAACAATTTGTTCACGCTCTTTCTCACTCCGTTTAGTTTCAAGTACTACATTATTTGAAGTTGAGTTCTAAATTAAAAAATAATTAAAGTAAAAAGTTTAAAATTAAATATGTTTTGGTTAAATATATGCTTATATTAATTTGTTTTTTTTTTTTACATTGTCTTATTTTTTGCTCCTTAAAAGAAAGCAAACGGTCTGCTTTTTGTATAATTTTTTTATATTTTACGTATTAAATATTTTCGTGTATACCCGGGTATATTAAACATACTTTGATCTTATATATAAAAATGTAGATAAAAATATTCTGGTTTAAGTTGAAATAAATTAGTGACTTTACAAACCGGTTCGAGTGTAGAACTACCATTCCTTACAGTTGATTCGGAATAATCGCATACATTAATAGACATTGTCATTCGAGAATGAGCCGTCCGTTTTGAACACAAACAGGGACATTCATTCCTTGGACTAAAAGCAAAAAATTATATTATATATTAAAAAACATTTAACAGTATTATATTGTAGTAATTAAAAATAACCGATTTCTAAGCTGTGGATCATCGTCCTCACTACTAATTTCAACAATATATTCAATATTTAATCTGCACAATAAGTTTTGATTCTGTGACGCTTCGATTTCTCCACAAAAGACTATTTCGTCAACCTAAAAGCTTTTAAAATTAAAAGTTATTAATATAGTGCTAAATATAAAATTCTACTTAGAATTATTATTTTTAAACTTATTTAACATTCTAAATTAAGTTTAAGTATTTTTCCTTTAAAAGTTCTTTAATAAACACATGCTTCATTTTTTTTCAGCTTGCTATAAACACTTTTATAGCAAACCATAAGGCTCATGTATTATTAAGTTATTTTGTTTTATATTTGTATAGCTTTCTTATGTTTAGGTTATTAACTTTATTATAAAACTTTTTGCTGCTTTTTTTTGTCATACATCAAAAATAGCTTAAATTTTCAAAATAATATTTTTGTAAAATAATTATAATAGGAAAGTTCTATTGATATAAACAAAGTTAAATATTAAAATTAAAAAAATAAACCTGCCAAACTAATTCTCCTAAATACTGGCTCTTACGTCGTTTTCCACAGTGCGATTGTGGACGTTCAGTTTTAATGCAATGCTGACCATTAGAACTATTTATTGAGTGAATTTTTGGTGTCAATTCCGTACTATTTACAGTTGAATCTATTTTGTCACTACAACCGTTTTTACTATTGAGATCAGTTCCCAATGTAGGGTCTTCTGAAGTATTTAATAATGAGGCGGAAAATACAGGACTATCATCGTTGTGTGGCGAAACTAAAGAATAACTACGATCTTCAGACTTCTAAAAGTTTTTTTTTGATTTTTAAAAAAAATAATTAAGTTTTTATTGCTTATTAACTGTTACTGTAGATTTCATCTATTTTATAAGTTATTTTAAAACTTATTTCTATTATTTAACAGTTAAATTTATTGTAATAATTTTGAAAGTTTTCTTACAGCTCTTAATTTCAAAAAAGATAATGCATTCTTAATTTTAATTTGATGACTTCCAGTACCATCAGATTTCTTACAATTCTCTATAATTTGTGTCAAAGTCACTGAAGATGAAGTCGTTTGGCTAGAATCTGCTGCATTTTGTGACAATAAAACTGGCTTTGGTTTAGGCAAAACGAGTACCGCACTGTTTGTACTAATATTATGAGAATGCTCAAAGGTTGAAACAATTTTTTCTTCTTTTGAAGAATCTACCAAAGATGAAACATTAAATGGAACTGAAGTTGGTTGTGAATTATGCGATATACGTTTTAAAAATTCTTGATGACTTTTTTGAGATGACCGACGATGGCTGGTGTGTATAAGAGTGTCTAAATAATTACTAAATATTTTTTTATTCTTTAAAAAACTATATCATAAAAAAGCAAAAAAAAATCATTACTCTTAATCATCTTATCCACAAAATTTCATCAAATTTAGTCATAATTGGCAATTCAAATCACTTTTTTTTCATTATCTAAACTAACCGTCGTTTAAACTGATTTTACTATCAGTATTGCGTTTTTGTAAATGCACAGAATCAAGGCAAATAGGTTTATTTTCGGGATTACAATATGAATCATACTTCAAGGATACAATTGTAGTAGGACTTTCATTACTTTGATTAGTTCCAGTAGAAAGTGAAATTTGAGTTGAAGGTTTAGATAATAATGACTTTGAGGACTGTGCACTAGTGCATCGTCTAAAGAAACACACTTCATATTTACAAATTAGATTATTAGAATTAAGATACTTCAAAGAATACAATAAAACATCTTCACATAATTCTTTATTTTTTTCAATATAAAGTTAAGCAATTGAACCTCAAATTTTAAAGTAAAAATTTGTTTTGAGCTGTAAAAACAAACATATATTCTTTAAGTGATGAATTATCACGTAACTTTGATGCTTCCGTAGTTTCATTTTCAGTATAGCTAAAATGACGACTTTGTGCAGTAACAGATGGCATCAATTGTCGCAAAGTTGGTAATACGGTGTTAATAATAGATGAAAGCTCAAGAGCACATCCAGCTAAAAATTTAATTATACTGCTAGATCTATTAATATAAGTTAAATATCCAATTTTGCACTAATACAAGAATGTGAGTAATCAACTTATTGTTCAAAAGCTTTTTCTCTTTAACCGATTTATGCACAATAACTTTTTAAAAAAAAAAAAATTTTTAAGCTAAATAATATTAATAAAGAAAAATAAAATTTTATAAAAAAAACATACAATCATCATTGCTAAAACAAGTACTTATATTTGCTGAGTTCAATTGTAAATTGTTATCATTCTGAGCAACCGAAATTTTATCTGAAGTACTTTTATTGCCATGTAAATCAAAGTTAGCAGTTGTAGTAGTCAAACTATGTTCACTTGATGCTCTAAGAACAAATCGATTCTTTAACAGAGATGAATATAAATTTTTTGAAGGAAACTTATTATTTGACGAGTCATTTACGCTAGTGAAGGCCATTGATTCAGCAAAACGATTTTCTTCTTCTTTATTGTTAAGCATTAATAATTAAATACTGCAAAAAAAATAAAGCAAAAATTAATCGCTTAAATCTTGTATATGATTCTAATAGTTTTTATTATTGAATAAATTACTTAATGTTTTCCTTTGTCCTTAACTTTTTAGTAAGTATTTTAAAAAATCTTTTTGCTCAACTTTATAATTTAGATGTAAATGATGTTTTTTAATACTTATAATTTATAATACATATAATACTTTAAATTTACTATAATAGTAAATAAAATAAAATTATCTAGACTTACCTAACCAAATAAATCTGTTAACCTTAACGACAATGAAAATGTTTGCTAATTTTAACAACGATTAAAATTAATTATTTATAAAAATTAGAAAGCTAATAAAATTTATAAAATACCATATTAAGCAGTAAAAATTTTTTTGATAATTATAGTATAATTATTTAAAAACAACAATTAACAGAAGAGCTCCTTAACTAAGCTACTTTAAGATTACACTTTTAAATTATGAAAAAAAAAATGAAAAAATGTCTTTCTATTTACTTTAAAGAAAAATGGCAATTATCTGAATAACATCAAATACGTTAGACTCATTTATTCACTTCAACACAAATAAGTCTAAAAGTAATAGCATAAAAGAAAAATACTACTCGCTTACATACAAATACTCTGTAAGACAAAAAATGTAATAATTTGATAGCAATGCAATAAATGAATGGTGAGTGTTAATTTTTAAAGCATATTACCGCTTAATAATGCATTAAACGTTAAAATTGTTAGCCATTTTTTATTTTAATATAAATGTGAGGTTGAATAACTTACAAAATAAAAAAAAGTGTTTTGAAGTTTATTTCAAAATTTCTATCAATCAGTCGTCTCGTTGACTTATTAAATATATTAAAAAATAAGAAAAAAACACATGCAAAGTTCTTTTATTTATTAGCAAATATAATATAGAAAAAAATTATTAATATGCAAAAAAAGTAAGCAAAACAAATGTAATGAAAGTAACGTTTAAATAGAACAAAAATTTGATTGTAATTTTTTTTTTCATGAGAAAAGAATATTAAAATTAATTTGCTAAGACATTTAACAAAATATTTTTTACTTAACAGCTTAGGCTTTATTTAAATATTACAAAATTTAATCTAGCAAAGAAAAAAAACATAAGTGATTTCAAAAATAAACATTTTATAATAAAACATTTTTTTTATATAAATTTTAAGTTCCCACTAAAATAACTCAATATTTTTGAATTAAACGTAAGTTAACATTGATTTTCCTTGCAATTTAAAATATTTTAAAATAGCTTTGTGAAACTAATAATATTTAAAGAAATTAAAATTTTATAACAAAACCACTTTCTTCTAAAATAAAATAAAAAATTTTATATAAAATTATTTTGTATGCACAGTTGGTGTCCGATTTTTTGCTAAAATTTTTAATGGGACTCATTAAGTCTAGATTTGGCGGTGGTGAAAAGAGATCCGATGATGTCGGCATGAAAGCATTTATTTGAGTTGAGATCGGATCATTGTCATGTGCAAGTATTGAAGACGAAATCGACGTGTTTTGCACAGTTGGTGTCCGATTTTTTGCTAAAATTTTTAATGCCGTTTGCTTAACAACAAGCTTAAAAGTTAAAAATATATGTCAAACTAACCAAGAATAGGCTGCAGCAATTTTCTTCGACGTTAGCATTTGGAATTCCAATGTTCAATATAAAATTAAGTAAAAAAAAAAGTTTGATACGCAAAACATTTTTTAGAAGAATTGCAAAGCTGAAATATGAAAGCGGGAATTTAAAGTTAAATAATTCAGTAATTCTAATAGTGGGTAGAGCCAAATGAATCAAAATAATAAACATTTATTTTATTTTCTAATAGCACACCTAATGGGTACCATTATTATTAATTTAACCTAAATTTGCAATCCTGCATTTTGTATTATTAATTTTATTAGGAAGAGTATTTCATTAAAAGAATTAATTTTATTGTTCATAAAAATTTACATTAAAATAAACAAAAAAGGTTTAAACATTTTTAACTTTGACATTTTCATTTATAAAGGACATAATTTTTAAGGAAAACCATTTTGAATATTTGATATGAAGATCATGGCCGCCTTGAGCATGAATTTCAATTCTAAAACTTTAAACAATAAGAAAGCTGGGCAAAATCATTAAAATTTTTTTTTATAATAACTGAATAAAAGAAACTTTAAATCTATAAAAAATTGTTTATTGTTTTACAATAGCAATTTTAGCAAATCTTTATCCTATTTTATTATTGTTCTTATTTTTTTGGAAAAGTAATGAATTATAAATAATAAATTTAATTATTGGTTAACTTAATAAATATTTGTAAATAGCAACCCAAAAATGCAATTAGACGTCAAAAATCATTGATTTATTATTTAATCAGCTACTTATGCATCTTAACTTACAAATTAGTAAAAATTTAAGAAGTTATAACAGGTTAAAATAATTAAACAATATTAAATTTAAAATTTTTTGAGCATATACAAAAAAAAGGTTTACTAAAAATAGCAAAAAAAAAATTTTACCTAGAATTGGCAAGCTTTTCGGTCAACAATTTTGGGTCCATAATAAATCTATCTTTTCCGCCGTTTATAATTAAGACTGGAATTTTAAGTGTTGACAAAACAAAATCAGATGGGAAACGACCTCCTAAATCTCTGTAGACTCTGAAATAACAATATTTATAAGACTTCAAAGAAATGAAAAAAAATTAAACGATTACTGTGCTACAACATCACAAAGTGCAGCCCACTGTTCACGAAGAAAATCTTCAGAATAATGCTCTAAGTAAACTTCTTTTGCGCTTGGCATCCATTGAGTTGTGTTTCGCATTCCTAGACCAAATCAATTATAAATTAAAAACATTTTTATTTAACTTTAATAAGTTATTAAAAGAAAAGTAAAACATGCTTATTTTAATAAACAAATATTTAATGTGTAAAATTCAGACCTTTAAAAGCCATATCACCACGAAAATCAACTTTTGTACTCGTCGCTAAAAGAATCATTTGAGTGACGGCCGACTTGCCTTGACCAGCTACATGAATTGCTGTTCGACCGCCTTCACTCCAGCCAAGTACAACAAATGATGGAAGTTTCAACATCTATAAACAATGCTTTTTAAAAATCTAATATAAACAAAATAAATGCATACCTCCATAAGCTTAAGACAATATTTGGCGTCTTTTTTACAACGATTTACTTCTTGTTTTCTATCTGGAGGTCTACTTACTCCATAACCAGGAGGATCAATACATACAATTGTTACTAATAACGGATCAAAAGCACGCAAAACTTGTTCTGGATAATCTTTTTTGTAGCACCCTAAAATAAAGTTTATATTTATTAATCTAAATAAAAAAAATATGTAAAAAAGTTTAAGCCTTAAATTAAATGAGTATAAAAAGCAATGTCTTAAAAAAACCAAAAAAATGAAAACAATATTTGCATGCTTTGCTGGCAATAAATCAAGGTGTTTTTCCACTTCTATCATTTACTTTTATATTACAAAAAGTTTTATATTAACAATTTTTAGGTTAAATCACTAATAAAATTTTTAAACATAAAAATAATTATTTTATTTTGGTTTATGCTAAAACTTAAATACACATTTAAAATTAAGTAACCAAATCTAGCATAAAATAATTTTAATAGTTTCTTTTTAATAAATTACCAACTCCACCGCAAATGAAAAGAAAATTATTTGGTCCATGGCCATAGCGACAATATCCAATATTGCAATCAAAAATTTCTAAAACTCCTTCTTTAATTGATTCTTGAACCGTTTCGTTTTCAACATCAATCATTTGTAAATCAAACTTGTTGCTTAAACACAAATTTTGAAACTTGTTAATTAAAATTACAATTTCCACATTACATAAAATTTGTATAAAATATTTCAACTTTTAGTCAAAAAAATATAAAATTGTTTTACAGTTAAAATAGAAAAGACGAATACAAATTAAGTATAATTTGCCAATGTTAAAAAATAAATAAAAATGTTTTTTTGCAAAAAAAAAGCCATTAAAAAAACTGTAGGCAGCCAAATAATTTTGTGCATTATCAAAAATCTTTGAAGAAATTTTGGATTTGGATTATAAAAATTCATGTTCTAGCTGATTCAAAAAATTTTTTTTTTGACTTTAAATGCTTGATACAATTTTTTTGTTAGGATTTTTATTTAATATAAAGTCATCGAGAGGTTTAAAATAATTATAAATTTGATTTATTTGAAATTTAATAAAACATAGTTAAACCATACAAAAATGGCTTCTTTTTTTGATAATAAAGTTAATTTAATAATTATATAACAAAACTATTAAAAAAATTAAAGAACAAAATTTGATTTATAGTTTAAAATAAATTTAAAAAAACTAGTGTATAACAAGGATAATTGGGGCAAATTTAAAATAATTAAAAAAAAGTCTAAATTGAATTTATAAACAAAACTTTTTTTTTAAACACAAAAATTAGACTGTCTTATTTTATAAAGCAAATCAAACAAAGCATATATTTATTAATGCGTAGTCAATAATGTGCAAGATGAAAAATGAGATAAAAAAAAGATAGAAATTAGAAATGCCGTAAAAGTAATTTATAAAAAATTTCGACATTTTTGTTTAATAAAGTAATCAAAGCTTCGTAGAAAGAAACTAATAAAAATAATTTCACAAGTAAAAAATTAAAATATACTAAAAACAAAATTGGTAACTAGCTAACTTTTAAAAATGACAAAATCCTTAAAAAATTTAATAGTTAAATTTTTTGAAAAAAACAATCAACATAATAAATATTGCAAATTGCAATAAGAATTATAAACATAATTGTCTTAAAATTAACAAAGAAAATTATGAAAAGATAATCAATAGATTTTTTGTTTTTTCTTTTTAGTTTTATATAAAAAAATTTCTTCGATAAAATTAGATTTAGCCGCATGTATTATTTAAAAAACAAAGTAAAATTGCACAAAAATTTATAGATGTGCACAAATTTTTATACGTCACTTTTTTAGTTAAAAACTGAAAACATTACGTTTTGTATTAGTTTAACTAATTAATTACCATCAGTTTATTATAGTTGATTATATATTAAAATTGCAGGAGGAAAACCACCCTTGGCCATTCCTTGAAAATAAATTAGCAATAATTTAAGAACATTTTGTTTTTCCTGCGGCTAAAGTAACAATAATGTATTTCTTTACGTCACGTGTAGTTTTATAATATAATAAAAAAAAGTTTAATTTATATGAAAAAGATTTTTTTTTTGTTGCGCAATTTAATGTATTATTTTAATATGAATAAATAAAAATTTTTGTAAAAAATAAAGTTTGTATGCAAAAAATTACTAAAGTAAAAAAAACATACAGAAAAAATAACAATAAAACAGATTGTAGACGATTGAAAATAAACAGGTTTAAATTGCATTCTTTATTTTATTCATAAAACTCATGAAAAACTATGAATAACTTTTAATCAAATAGTTGAAATTTAAAAAATAAAAATAGACCTTATCGTTTTCCGTTCCTTCATCATTATGGTGCAACAGTGAATCTACTTCATCGCTTCGCTTAGCTAGACCACCGAGTGCAATATCGTTTAGTAACAAGTTTAATAAACAAATAAATATATCCTGGCTTTTTCGTTTTGTATGCTTAGTACCAAATTCCGTTCTTTTTACTTTTGTTAATTGAATAGTGTCGTACAATAAATCCAATAGCCGTCACAACTAACCCAATAAAAGCACCAATTATGTAACGAGTATTTATAATACAATTTTTCAAAGCATCATTATTATTTATCTACAATTCTGTTGAAACATTTTGCAGAGCATTCTTAAAATTGGTTTCTTATTCATCTTTAATCGAAGCAATTGCAACTGCAGTGTACAAATTTTTTTGCGCAAAAAACGGTTCTTTTCTTCTTTGTGTTCAGCAATCGCTTGCCATTCTTCCAATTTGTTATTTTAAATGTGATGTTTTTGTTTCAAATCTTTTATCACAGCTTCTAATTTTATGCATTGTTCATACAGTCCGTCTTCAAATAAATCAATTTGCTAAGACATTTAACAAAATATTTTTTACTTAACAGCTTAGGCTTTATTTAAATATTACAAAATTTAATCTA
>JANSTW010048058.1:0-13067 GCA_027564275.1 Diadocidia ferruginosa
ACAAGAGTTTTGATCTGTAGCGCACTCATACACTCACATTCACGTGTTACAAGAGTTTTGATCTGTAGCGCACTCATCCATTCATATTCACGTGTTACAAGAGTATTGATCTGTAGCGCACTCACACATTCACACTCATACATTCACATTCACGTGGTACAAGAGTATTGATCTGTAGCGCACTCATAAATTCACACTCATACATTAACATTCATGTGTTACAAGAGTTTTGATCTGTAATACGCATATTCATGTGTTACAAGAGGTTTGATCTGTAACACACATATATTTTTTCAGATACATGTTACACGAGGACTGATCTGTAACATCGTTTAATACAATAATTTTTACTTATACTTTATTTCTATTTTTCTCCGACAGAAATAGTTCAAGGGCGTCTGTGGCAGGGAGTTCGGTCGGTGGAATAAATTGGTCCATCCGACTACAACCATCTGCAGGCGTCGTGGAACCGGAATCAAGGAGTTAAGCTTGAACTACAATAATGAAGATGATTATAAAACAAAAATTATAACTTATTGAATTCATAATAAATAAAACAAAAAAGCAGAGAACGGATAGTTCCAATTAATTACAAAACTTGTGTTTTTCATTTAGCGTCGAAACAAACTATGACCCCTTCCGTTGATTCCTCATCCTTAGAAAAATATGATTAGTTTAGAAAAGAAGTTATTTGCCCCCACCCCTAGATGATGGCGTGTCAAATCTTTCTCTTTTTTCTTAATTTGTAGTTATTTAAAATATCTTTAATACGATACTAAACACTCCCCATCTATACTTCCTCTTCCTTAGAAAAATTTGATTAGTTTTTAAAGGAATATATTCGTCCTCAATCTTAGATGCTGGCAGGTCAAATATTTCCCATTTTTTTTAACTTGTAGGTATTTCAAATAAGATATTAAACACTTCCCATTTACCTACTCCTTTTCCCTTTAAATAAAATCATTTTTTTTATATATTTTTGAGATATTTTCCTTGCTATTTGTTATCGTTGCACTTGTACAGCATCCTGTACTTTAGCCAACAAATTTCGAACCATATTACAACATTTCAAAACAAATTGAAGTTTTCAAATTGTCATTACAAATAAAAGTTGAAAAAATTTCAAAGTAAAAGAGTTTTTTCCTTTCAAAATATTTACAGAAAAGAAACACGGTATGGACCCAAGAAAAAAAATCCTAATTATCACTGTGTGAGAGCTGCGTTGGCCAGGCATTGTGCACTCTATTTTATAAAGATATAAATATTATTCTTTTTTCAAAATTATTTTGAACATAATATAAAAACAGATATATTACTCGCCTCTTTATTAGCTGTGTATTAATATTATTAAGCAAACAAACCACTTTATCTGCGTGAAAAATTTGCAAAAAAAAAATTGTAAATTTTTCGCGTACTAGGTAAGGTACTTGCGAAATTATGTTTTTTTGTAAAAAGTTTTTTGTTATTCCGCTCGAATATTAATTTATATATCAATATTTTGTGCGTAATATTTAAATTAAACAGAAAAATATTTTGTTTTTAGTTTGTAATACTAGCTATATAAAGCGATAGCAGAGACGATAAGAGACATATTCTTTGCCGCGAATGCATCCTTAAGTTGGTAGTTTTATATTCAATTTAACTCAATCGGAAAAAACTAAAATTGTTAGTCGAAAAAAGGTCGATAAGCATCTTTTTTTTTACCTAAACTATAGCAAGGTTATATTGTTTTTGTAATCTTACAATAAGTACCTTTAGGTGAGTGGTATAAAAGCTTGAAAATCGGAGCATGTCCTGGCACCAAAAGTGCATAGCACTGAAAGTGCCTATCACCAAATTGCCTAGCACCGAATCGTCAAGCATCGAATTTTTTGCAACAAATTGCCTTGCACCGAAAGTGCATAGCACCGAAAGTGCCTAGCATCGAAAGTGCCTAGCACTGAATTGCCTGGCACCGAAAGTGCCTAACATCGAAAATGACATAGTCTTTTTCATCTATAAATTTTATACCGTATAACTGTAATTTACCTTTCTAAGAAACTCATGAAAAAGATGCCATTTTCGACGAAAGGCAATTTCGGTGCTAGGCAATTCGATGCTAGACACTTTCGGTGCTAGGAAACATTTTTTAACTGATTTTGTTTATACGTAATACCATAAGATATTTACGAATGCGAAAAAATATTTTAACGCATTTAACTATAAATTTCAATATTTATTTTCAAATAAGAAAGCATGAAACATATGCCATATATATGGAATATTCGTCCCTGCTATTAGCGAGCAACCGAGAAAAAAATAGTAAAGAGAAATAATTTAATATATTGAGGATGTTATTGCTATATCGAAAAAATTAAATGATAATAAAATAATAATTATAATAATCAAAGAAATAATTTAATATCAAATGCGATAGATAACATGGTGATTTTTAATCAATAAAGAATATTTTATTATCTGTGGGGAAATTAATATTATAAACAGATACGAAATCTGTTACATTTGCAATGTTTTTTTTTTAAAAACACGTCCGTTTTTATTAAATAAAAACAATTTTAATTCCACAAATTAAAACGTATATTTTACTTATCAGAAATTTTATAAAAACTACTCATAAAAATGACAAAGAATCTGAAGAAATTACGTTTTTAACTTCTTGATTTTATTACAATTTTAATATCTAATAAATAATTTTGATGAAACTTAACGAAAACTGCAAGTTTTAAATATATTTGATTTTTTCTTATTAGTTATTAAAGAAATCCATGCAGTCGAATAAATTTTTATTGCCATGTACTCGTAATTTAAGTCACTAAAGAAAACTTAACGAAAGTTAACGAAACATATTTTAATCTAGAAATTTATCGCATTTTGGCAAAAGTTTCTCGAAAATTAAACATATATTCATAATTTCCAATGCATATAATATAGAAATAGTACAGACAAAAGGTTTAGTTATCAATATAAATTAAACACCTTGACAACAAAGTTTCGTTTAGTTTTAAATATTTTTCAATTACATTATTTTGACGAAACTTATTGAAAACTGCAAGTTTTAAATACATACAATTTTTTCCCTATTACAGTTATTAAAGAAATCCGAGTTGAATATTATTTTACTCGGCTCAATTTTAGTCACAAAAGAAAACTTAACGAAACTTAACGAAACACATTTTAATCTATAAATTTATCGAATTTTGACAAAAGATTCTCGAAAATAAACATTTACCGGAGCAATATAATTACATGTACATAAAAAATTGGAAATATATACAGATAAAAGGTTCATTATAAATAAATATCTTAACGACAATGTTTCTCGTTGAGTATTAAATGTTTATTAAGAAAAAAGGCGAAATTTAATCGACATTAAAAACGAAGGATATGTTGCGGCGTAGGTACAGAGAATTTATTACGTCGTCAAATTCTGTTTTGACGCAGAATGTTTTTCTTTATTAATGGGAAAATTGAGTTTTCTTTTTTTTAGTGGTCTACAAACAATTTTTTGTTAGTCTTGTGTCTCTCTATCGTACGTATAAACAATGTTATTAAATTTATCAGTGGTGTGAGATTAAGAGCAGAAATGAAGAAAATCGCTATACTCATTTAAAATTAAAACATTTCATTTAAAAATTCAAAACTTTTACTGTGAAAATTGATTGAAGTTAGGATGGGATTTGATCTAAATTTAATGTGATTTGACAAAAATTATGGCATTAATGTGATTGAAACAAATTAAATTTAATTAAAGGATGTAAGAAAATTATACAAACATTTATTGGGAATTGATTGGAATATAGCTTAAAAGTAGATGAAATTTGATTATATTGAACGAAACTTGATGTTATTTGAAAACTGTTTATTGGGTTAATAGTTTATTTCATTAAAACTATCTAACTAAATGTGATTGTAGAAATGACTGATTGTGGGACTGTAAGACTGTAGGATTGACTGACTGTGTGTGGGACCGACTGACTGTGGGGCGGACTGACTGTGTGATTGACTGACTGTTGGACTGTGACTGTAGGACTGACTGTGGGGCTGAATAACTGTAGAATTGACTGTATGTGGGATTGACTAACGTGGGACTGACTGAGTGTGGGACTAACTGTGTGTGGGACTGAATGACTGCGAGATTAACTGACGGTTGGACTGACTTAATGTAAGATTGTAGGACTGACTGACTGACTGTTGGACTTATTGTTTGCTGTACTGAATGTGGGACTGACTAACGTAGGACTGCGGGAGTGTGGGACATATTGTGTGTGGGACTGACTGACTGTGGGATTGACTGACTGTGTGTGGGATTAACTGACTGTTTGTGGGACTGACTGACTGTGGGAATGACTGACTGTGGGGTAGACTGACTGTGGAATTGACTGTGTGTGGGACTGACAAACGTGGGACTAAATTAGTGTTAGACAAGCTATGTGTGGGACTCACTGACTGAGGGATTACTTGCCGGTGGGACTGAATGAATGTGGGACTGTGACTGAAGGACTGACTGATTGTTGGACTTAGTGACTGCGGGACTGAATGTAGGACTGACTAACATGGGACTGCCTGAGTGTGGGACTAACTGTGTGTGGGACTAACTGTGTGTGGGACTGACTGACTGTGGGATTGACTGACTGTATGGGGGACTAACTGACTGTGGGACTGACTGACTGTATGATTAACTGACTGTGAGGCTGACTGACTGTAGGGCTGGCTGACTGTAGAACTGTGTGTGGGACTGACTTACGTGGAACTAACTGTGTGTGGGACTGACTGACTGTCAGAATAACTGACGGTGGGACTGACTGAATGTTGGACTGTGACTGTAGGACTGAATGACTGTTGGACTTACTGACCGCGAGACTGAACGTGGGACTGACTAACGTAAGACTACCTGAGTGTCGGACTAACTGTGGGATTGACTGACTGTGTGTGGGACCGACTGACTGTGGGACTGTCTGACTGTATGATTGACTGACTGTGGGACTTACTGAATGTGAAACTGACTGACTGTAGGGCTGACTGACTGTAGAACTAACTGTGTGTGAGACTGACTAACGTGGGACTGTGTGTGGGACTGACTGACTGTGAGATTAACTCACGGTGGGACTGACTGAACGTTGGACTGCCTGAGTGTGGGACTAACTGTGTGTGGGACTAGCTGTGTGTGAGACTAACTGTGTGTGGGACTTACTGGGTGTGGGACTGATTGACTGTGGGATTGACTGAATAAGAGACTGTGAATGTAGACCTACAGTCGACTGAATTTGATTAGAATTGTGAGTAAAACTCGCTACTGCAATTTATATATTATATTTTGTTAAGCTTTTAAAATTATATACATTTTATATAATATTGGATTTTGATCTACGTTTCATATCCATCCAATTTAGGTACTTCGGTTCGCAGTATTTTTTCTCTCCTATACAATTATACATATATCGCGTTGTTCTTCTTTCGATACACGCAGTTAATCTAAAATATATAATAATAATAATAATAATTTATTTATGTACGAGAACATAAAAACATATTACATATTATATACTTCAATAAACCGTATTATAATATATTATTAGGTATATACCTATGTGTATATATATGGAATATGTGGTGATGATAAAAATATATATTATTTTATTTACCATTCAATTACGTCAGAGAATTAAATTACATATTTTTCCATAGACACGGATAGAGCAACATATTATAGTAATAATCATATTATAGTTAAGTATAGCGATATATAGATGCGGTCGCATTTGAATCGGACGTATATTACGAAAATTGTCGAAATTGAGATATAGATGGCATTATTTTTTTATAGTACTTTACATAGAGTAACCATACAATCTGGTAACACTTTGACTGCGGTAATATATAGACGATTTAAAAACTTATCTTAAGAGGAAATTATGACTATTTCAGGCACTTAAGTTTGCGTCAGTAAATAAAAAAGAGGGAATTATACTCAGATTAGTAAGACAAAGGTTTCGTATTTTTCTTTTTTAAATATCAAAGGGATTTTGTTTAGTAATAATTAGTAAAAAATGGCCACTTATTGACTCCCCTGAAAATTGAGATACGTCCGATTCAAATGCAGCCATCAATTTGTAGCTTTTTTTTATAGAGCTTATTTTATACAAAGCGAATAATTTTGTTTAACACGAAATAGGTTTTTTTCATTGTAAAAAGAAAATCTTACGTTGATTGTTAAACTTATATACGCATATAACAGTAATCGTATCTTTGGTATGTCTCTATACGTAGAGATCTAATTTAGAACACTCTGGCGTTATTTGTTGTGTAGGGGGAAAAATATCTTTTTTAATAATGTGGTTTTGTCAAGTGAGCTTAAGATATACGTCGTATATAGAGGTCGGCAGTGGTCGCACATAATAAAATCCCTATTCAAAATGTATATTTTTAGGCTATTCAAAAAGGACACAATTTTTCCGTAACAAACAAAAGGTTGAGTTTTATTGCAGACAAAGTTATTCGATTAAAAAGACAATTTGGGAAATTTTTGTGCGTGTCTAAGCGGTAAAAATGCCATCAAGTATCGTCTTAACACAAATAGTAATTGTTGTTTTTTCCCAAACTTTTTAAAATAAAAAAAAAACAATTATTTCATATGAAATTTGATATAAATTAAAAAAAAAGATAATGAAATTGCACTCAGTGGGTATTTTTGACCCTTTAAATTACAACATGTTAAATGTTGAAGAAAAATTATTTAAAAAAATTAAAGATATAGGTATTATCTCTTTTCTTATTAACCCATAGGCTGCATTGCATGGGCATTTCTGACCCTTTAAATTACAACATCTTAAATGAAAGATGTTGTAGTTAAATTAATAAAAAACAAATTGATTAAAAAAAATCCCTTTTACTTATTAACCCACTTGACTTCACTGCATGGGCATTTTTGACCCAATAAATTATAAAATGACAAATTCAAGATGTTGAAGAAAAATTATTAAACTCAAATTCATTAAAATATTCACATTTTAACTTCTATACTTATTAAACCACTAAGCCTTAATTCATGGGCACGTTTGATCCAATAAATTACAACATGCTTAATGCGCAATTGAAGCAAATTTCAACAAAAAAAATTAATCACAATAGAAACATTTTTATAATTTTCAAAAAAAAAAAATGGTTGCTTAACCCCGTAAGAATGCAATTGTAAAATTTATTTGAAAATGAAAAAAACCATAAAAATCAATTAAATTAAAGAATGTGTAAAGTGTATATATAGTTGTAAAATACCGCTTACCATATTATGATGCATAGAGAAGAAATATTTTTATTTGAATGGAAAATAGTTGTGAAATTAAAGCCTCTCTCTGTAAAATATTTATATTATATTTTATGGTGGCAGTTGAGAATTTTCTTTTCATTTTTTATACTAAAGTTTCTTTTAATTGAAAAAAAGTAATTGGTACAAAAGTTTGACATTTTATTTATGAAAAAAATGTGTTTATATTTAGCTAAATACAATCAAATTCTCATTTAACTATTTATACACAAAATGCCCAAAACGTATAATAATTTTAAAAAATGCAAGAAATTCTTAATGAATGAAAAATTAAAATCTTCACAATATTTTTCGTAAACACGCATCAAGCAAATCTAATATCATCGCATAGTTAGTTAAAAATGTTCCAATAAAAACAAACAAAATATTGTGTACATTATTTACACGACTTATGTTTATCTAGCAGCATACACTCTAGCAAAGCAAAGAAGATACATTCGTTTTGGATAATTTTGTATTTGAAATATGCTGTCATAGCGGAAATTTTGATAGAGAGTGATATTTTAAAATTATAGTTTATTGGGTACAATTGACCCTATACAAGTTGTTGAAAATTTGAGTGTGTAAAGAAGACCCAAACGAGTTGTCAGCATTAGAATTTAACTTGTATTCTAATATTCTTTCATTTTAAACCAATTAGTTAGTTTGTTTTTTTCCTATGGGCACTAAAGAAATTTAACCTATTAGTGCTCGCATCAGCTATTCGACTAAAAATTAGTTTATGAGATTACAAATTTTAAAACTTTAATGTTTTCTTTGAAAAAAAGTGATATTTAAAAATAACACCATATTGGGTACAATCGATCCTTTACAAGTTATTAAAAATTAGCTTTAATGGGTACAATCGACCCGAATAAGTTTGAATGATTTGAATTTTATTTTTAACCCATTAAGGCCCAATTGTACGACAAAAAGCAATATATATGAGATTTTTAAACTTTAAAATTTTGTTGTATCAAATTAAATTAAAAAAATGTATGCTTCAATTTAATGGGTTAAAATTTAATTTAATTTAAAAAAAAATAATCTTTATAGTAAATTTGTTCTATGATTTCGTTGTATAAACTCATAATATTATTATGCTACAGCTTATGCGGTGTAAAAATGTAGGAAGTGTGTAAAATGTGTGCGTGATGTGCGGAATGACGATAGATTTGTTTGAGGAAAAAATACAAAAAATAAACTATCGAGCAAATGACAGCAGCTAGCCATATAGACAGCCGCTTATACTTCTATTTGAACCATAACTAACTATATACACAATATCGGTTTGAAAAATTATAATAATTAGAACAAATTGGGTTCACCGTGTTTTCCTTTGGGAAAATATAAAATTTAGTAATTTGGTATATAAAATTTGAAACAAAGACGCGGCAATAAAATAATTTCTTTGCGTATCTTAAGATATAGTTTTATTTCGAGGAAATTTATATTTTAAATTAAAATTATCGAGAATTATTATTATATTGGTTTCCGTATAAGTACTTTTATTTAATTACAAATCTCCCAACTTGAAAAGCTGAAAAATTCAAATAGCCGTAAGGCTAGGGTTAAAAATGTTAAATAAATAATTTTAGGAACAATTTAGGGTCATGCAGATTGTAGACCGATCAAAAATTTAAATTATTAAGAATTTTAACTTTTTCTTTTAACTATAAATTAATAATTAAAGAAAAATGTTAAATTATAGAAATTTTAACTCATCATCACATTTTAAATATATAAATAGAAAACTGGGTCAAAGAGACCCTCTAATAGGCTACAAGTAAGTTTAATATAAAACAATTACTAAAACTCTGGGCTGAACTTCAGTATAGCGAAATGAAAGCTCTCAATAGTACCATACCCTTTTAATCCTGTAAAGGGTCATCCCTCGACCAAAAAATTATACAACGATTTTTGGAGGGGACCGCTCATTTCGGCAGGAGAGTGGACTAGTGGAGGTTAAAATTTGTATGTAAAAGTTTTAAAATTCAATATAATGAAGTCACACCTATACAGAACGTAAGAGTAGGTAAATTCAATTTTTTTTGTAGTGTGATCTTATGGGGGCTCACTCTCCCTTTAAAAATGGGTGGGGCTTATCGATTGTATGCAAAATATCAAAAATACATTTTTATATGGGCTGTAGTATATTCAAATGAAGGGTCTTGATAAAAGCTACAAATTTAGTTCTAGAGGTTTTTAATCTATGGTTCCTTCTTTTAAGACATCCCCTCCTGGGCACTGATCGGAGAACGATGGACTACAACTCTTAAAACTAAAGTTGTAGCCCTTGCCGAGACCTTCCATTTGACATCACACAACTCGTATGAATATATATGTATATATATTCATTTAAAAACATATAAAGACAATATACGGTAAGTTATAAGCTTTTGTGGGTCAAAAAGACCCTTACAAGAAATAGAATAAAGATCTTATTAAAACAATTAACATACCAAATTTGGCCTTTTGTTTGAAGTTTAATTAACTTGTGATTACCGAACAAAGCAAATCAACTTTAAAATAAGGGTCAAATTGACCCAATTTGTTTGTTTTAACAGTTCTATTAAATATTACAATATATGTAGTTTTACATATAAAATACATATGCATCGCAAAGCATATTTTTTTCAAATAAATTTAAATCTCTTCATTTTTTTCTGTTTCTCGACGCTGCAACAACATAATTTATTTAGATTAATGTTTATTTTATATGTAGAATTTTATTGTAGTTGTTCCAACAAGTCGTCGATCGCGCATATAATATATCGCGTATTATAAAAAAATTATAATGTAGCGGTTTTTGGTTTCTTATATTATACATACAACATAAAATACAAAATTATTTTCGAAAAGAAAAGAAATGTGGAAAAAATCTCGTTGTTTTCTTCATAAATAAGTTAGGAATTGTTGTTGTTTGCTTTATGTATATAACTAAGAGGTATTTCGTATGCGATTTATATCTTTTTAAAGTTATACATATTTGAAAGACTTTTTCTTTGCATGTTATATATTATATTATTTGCCACTTGCCACATATTATTTCGTTTTTTTCTTCTTAATCTGGCAATCGTGCATGTTAATAGGTATAACTTTTCGTAAAGCAGCAGCAGCAGGCTCGCAGACTCTGCGCGCACAGGTCAGGTATAGGTTTTATGTTTGTGGTACAAATGAAGAAAAAAAAATGTTTAACACATTAAATAAATTTTGTTAAATGAAATTAACAAAAACCAGCAACACACTCATTAAACCGCACAAAAAGAAATCTAATTTATATAACAGAAAAAAGACTTGATATCTGCCGAAAAAGTGGAATTTGGTAACTTTTAAACTAGCACAAATTAACTGCATAAATATTTCAAAATTATGTTTAACATGTTTTAATTTGGTTAGTTTTGAGGGAAATATTATCACAATTTTAAGAAAAAATTTGCTTTCTTGGTTTAGATTAGTTAAAGAATTTGTTGCTTTGGGTCAAATTGACCCTATAATAGTTAAAGTTTCTCAAATATAACATAAACTTGTTTATTATTATTTCCTAATCGTATCTATTAATATGTTAAGAAAACTTATCACTTTGGATTAAATTAGAAAAAAATATATATTAAATGGGTCGAAACAGCCCACCAATAGATATCTTTTTTTAAATACAACAAAACTAATGATCAAACAATTTGTAAATTATTTTCTAATAAATTTAAAAGAAAATTTAACATGTATAACCCCAAATTAGTTGAAAAACATATGGTTTGGGTCAAATTGACCCAACAAGAAATACTTCAGGTTTTCTAAAGTACAACATAAAACTGTAAATCAAATATTATTTGTAAAATATGTAACAATACCAATTTTGGACCAAATCAGCTAAAAAGTATATTTTATGGGTCAAATTGACCCAACAAGAGATATAATTTACACAATACAACATAAAACTTTTAGTGAATCTTTTTTTTTAAATAATTTTTAAAGAGCAAATTGAATAGGTCAAACAGACTTTAAAAAAATGATTTAGAACATGCCCATAGCCTCCTACTCCCCCACCCTTTTTCTATAATTTGTTCAACAAAATATACAAAAATGATATAAAATTAATTTGTTATAATGCCAATACTCTTTCAATATAAATCTGAAAAACTAATATTGATTTATATGCAAAATCCCAATGTAAATACTAAATATACTGCCGCATAAAAGAATCTTGCAAAGATCTATCGCCGCATATATTTAAATAACCCAAGAACCCTCGCATTCAAATAAATTTTATTTTGCAGCGAAAAAAAACTGTAAAATGTTTTCAGCAGAAAATTTCTTTTCATTTTTTTCCAACACGAAAAAAATTATCATCATAAAAACAATAAAAATAATTTGATGGTAATTTATTATTTGTTTTAAACAGCAAATAATATTATTATATGCGGAATAGGGAAAAGAACCTCCATCCCTTTCAGATTATAACGTTTCGCTTTTTTGAAAAAAAAGGTTGCTTTTTAATATTTTATCTATACTATATATAGAGATGGCTTCTTCAAACCCTCCCAAGCCACCCCACTTTTTGTGTATACAGAGTGTATTGTATTTAACAGCATTAAACAAAACCACATTTTCTCCAATGTATAAAATATTTGGTTTTGTGGCGCACACATACCCGCATATATTCGGAAAATGTCCTGCAATAAAACTCCCTTTTCATCAACATGTTAAACACATTAAGTTAGTGTATATATTGGCCAGAGACGAAGGGAATTTTTTATGAAATAAGAAAATGCTGAAAAGATAGATCAAATATCATATATATCAGCTTCGAAAAAAAACAGATTTTTGAGGTTATGTTTTTAAAACTAGAAATTATGTCTATCTTTTAGGAGCTTGTCTGTATAAAATAAGGATACATTTAGGATTTGAAATAAAATGTTTGCACTTTTCCAATTAAATTTCAATAAATCAACCGTTTTGTTAATAATATTTCCATGTAAGTAGGTACTACCAAAAAAATATAAATTTTGAGGTTATGTTTTTAAATCTTTTAAATTTACTTTTTTACTAGTTTATTTTATTTAATCCTTACTTCTTAATTTTAAATAAACTAAAATATTTTAAGATTTTTTAAATTTAACCAAACCAATTTATTACTTTTAGGTTATGTACGTGAAAAACTAATTTATTAAAAAAAACTACCCTCGGAAGCTTCAATATAAGAAATATACATAATATATTCGTCTCTATATGAATGTATATTCGTTTAAAAAGTAAGAAAACCAAGTAAAAATCTCCAATTCCCTATATTTTGTATATAGGCTAACGAAACTCTTACTCACCCCCAGATCGCTACAATATAACCAGTTGATAGATGTTGGTATATTATATTTTTATAACCTAATTGATTGGGGTGGTTTTTTTTTGTTTTGTTATTTTATTTCACTTCTTTTGCTTAAAGTTTATTGTTTTCAGTGTTGTTGGCTGGCGGTAAATAAAAAGCCTATAGCCATAAGATAATGTAGAGATACAAATAAAGATGGCTAAATCTGTTGCAAGTGAATTTTGACCTTTTTTGCTGTGCTTTAAATTAAACAGATTACAAGGCAGAAGCTATTAAGTTAAGTGATTTATTTTTAACTGATGTTGAAATTAAAAATTTCGACATAATATCAAATTTGAAGCAAATTAAATCAAATTAAATCAAATTTAATCAAATTAAATCAAATTAAATCAAATTAAATCAAATTAAATCAAATTAAATCAAATTAAATCAAATTAAATCAAA
>JANSTW010048069.1:0-13067 GCA_027564275.1 Diadocidia ferruginosa
ATTAGTAACTAATTTTCAATAATTTACACTGTTAAAAAATAATTCTATTTTTTACTTTTATTATAGGTAAAATTAACTTGGAGCGACGACTTTGACTTTTTGTATGAATTGGGTGCTGCAATTTATAGTTACATTTTTGAAACTAATCCAAAGACGAAACAACTTTTCCCATCAATTCATCAGCATGGTGAAAAATACAAGGAATCGCGAGAGTTTCATTCTCAAGCACTTAAATTTGTTCAGGTTAAACTCTCTACAATTTCTTACCAAAAATAAATCAATATATATATATTGCAAAACTTATTCTCAATCCATTCTAAATATCTATTCTCAAAAGCTGTTTTTATGTGTGTCTTTTGTTTCATTTGATTTGACACTTTGACTAGCAGAGGCACATTAGCATCGGATGGTGTGCGAACCGATCTTGCAAAGAAGAGTTCCGCCAAAGAACTTTTGTTCTGATGTTGCGTCGCTTGGCGTGTATGCATACACGATCTTCTCTAAGGCTAATTCAAGATCTTCTTCTTTTGATTTTGCCAGCGCTCGCTTATTTGTATCTACCGTTTTCTCCGCCATATCGTTTGATTATGGATTACATGTAGGATTCTATGTTAAAGTCGTAGTTCAATAGTCTGAGAGCCCATCGTTTCAGTCTGCTTGCTATGTGAGAATTGAATGCTGCTGGAATAGTGCTACTAACGGCCTGTGGTCCGTTTATAAAATGAATTTGCGGCCCCAAATAAATTTGTGAAATCGTTCTACCGCAGTTACCAATGATAACACTTCTTTTTCGATTTGACAATAATAGCGTTGCGTTTGCGTAAGACTTCTTGACATGTGAAACACTGCCTTCTCATTGCCTCTTTATAACGCTGTAGCAAACATTTGCCTATGCCAGTTGCGCTTGAATCGGCTGACATGACCAGAGTTTGATTGGGATCATAATGAGCTAACCGGGCTCATTAATACGTTGTGAATTTCTTTGAATGCTTCTTTTTGTTCGCTGGACTATTGAAATTGTCTGTTTTTCAGCAGTAATTGTTCCATAGATGCCTTTATGTTGTGTAAATTTTTCACGAATTTGTCGTAATAATTAATCATTCCCAATAATGCTTCACTTCACAATAGTTTTCTGCACGCCGAAGTTGTTGGATGTCTTGCGTTTTTGCTGGATCTGCTTTAATTCCATTTGCCTCGACTATTGTACCAAGATATTTGACTGATGCCACATTGAATTTGCATTTCTCAAATTTGAGGTAAAATCACCATCCTTGTAGTCGTTTGGGCGACGCGTGGAGGCGTTGATCGTGTTCTCTTTGCGTTGATGCCATAATTAAGATGTCGTCTAAATACACGATTGTGCAGGCAATATCTGCTAGTACTTGTTCTATTACATTTTAAAATTTAATTTTGCTGGAGCCGTTTTGATACCAAATGAAAGGCAATTGAACATAATCAAACCTATGTGCGTACTGATGGTTATTAACGGCTTTGCTTTCTTCAGTTAACTACACTTGAAAATAAGCGTCTGATAGATCAAATTGAATAAATATTTTGTTTCCACTGAGCTTTGCAAAGATGTCTTTAATGTTTGGTAACGGTTACTCGTCGGGCTTGAGTGCTGCATTGAGTCCTGTTGAATAGTCTGCACATATGCGAATTTGGTTGTTCGGCTTTCTTGTGACTACGATTGGTGTTGACCATTCTGACGTCTCCACTGGTTTGATAATTTCCGCCTTGATTAGACGGTTGATCTTGTTTTCTATTGCGGATTCCATTACTACTGCGATAGAACGACGTGGTATGTGAACTGAGAGTTGCATCATCTTTGACTTGCAGTTATAGTGTTGCTTTGGTACATTTGCCTAAAGTGAACAATGCTGGAAACTTGCATTTGATATTGTTTTGATCATGTATTGCTGTGATGTGCGTAACCCCGTCCGAATACCAGCTCCAAGGTATCCATTGCATACAACCTTAACAAGGCTCAATCAGGTTGATCCAGTACCAAGATTGACATGTTGGCTGATTTTTCTTGCCATGATAGCGTTACGTTAAAACATCCTTTGGTTTTGATTTGCTCTTTCGTTGCTGTAACACATGTCTTGTTGTACGGACTGAGCGACGGAAATTTGAGTTTGTGCCACAGTTTTGTACCAATAGTCGTTACATCTGCTCCATTGTCGAGTTGAAAATGAACTTTACAACCACTGACCTTGATTGTCAGTATAATTCCAATAAGTTTGCAATCGGTTTTGAATTCCATTGAACATTACCAAATTGACTTGATTTGACTGTTTCGAACGACACGCATTGCTGATGTGAACATGTTTACCACATCCAAAACATGTACTCTTTGTTCTTTTCGTGATTGAGAACATTTTTGAACTTCGTTCTACCGCCTTGCCTTCAGCTTGTTTCGCGTGCCTGAATTTTTCACGTAATGGATTAACTGAGCCTGCTCTGATTTTTGCATCAATTGTATGTCTGTTGAGCGATCTTCATGTAATTGAATTAATCGAAGCATGTTTGCAAATATTAATTCTGCATTTTTGGCAATTGATTTGAAAACGATTTGCGCGTTTTCAAATCAATCCTGCTCAACATTTTCCATTGCAAAATATTCATTCTCAAGATCTATTAGAGCACATCAAATATAAATGCTTTTATAACTCAAACTTTTATAAATATATTTCAATTAGGAATAATTCAAAATAAGAATAATTAAAACGCTACTCATTTTTGCTAACACACTAGTTTAATAAACAGCTTTGCCATCAGAAAATTACTTGATTGGTCAACATTTTCCATTCCAAAAAATTAAAAATGTACTTAAATCTGCATGTAATGAGTTGGGGAAAAAGCTGAATAGTCCGTATTGAACTATTAAAGTTAATTCTACTTAAACAAATATATGTTTAAGATTACATCTGTTAATTTTTATAATATTTTTTTTAATTTTAGACGATATCACATGCTGTAAAAAATGTTTATCATATGGATCGATTAGCGCCTCACTTATACCGTATCGGTGAAAGGCATGTAAAATTTGCACAACGCGGATTTAAGCCTGAATATTGGAATTGTTTCCTTGTAAGCTAACATTTTTTTCTCTAATAAAGTTATTTTCTTTTAATTAAATTATTATTGCTTTTTTACTTAACGAAGGCCTCAAATAAAAGAAAACGTATCCACTAAAAAAAATTAAGCCACAAATATAACAATAATATAATCAAAAAAAATTTTCTTTAAAATAATTGTTTTTTTAGTTTAATTTTGAATTAAAATGTATTAAATTTTCAGATTGCCTAAAATTTATGTTAAAAATTTACAGCCACTATTACTTAAAAAAATTAATCAACTAAGTTTACTATAACTAAAAAAGTTAATATTTAATTTAGGATGCTATGGAAGTTGCTTTAACTGGTCATATTAATTCATTAAAAAATTTTACAAAAGAGCGAAGTGCGGATGCAATTCAAGTCTGGCGTAGGCTTGCTTTCTACATTATTACGCATATGAAACATGGTTATTTTGACCGTCTTACTGGTGTGCAAAATGGGTCAGCCAATCTTTGCTAGTCAAAAAAAATTCTTTATTTTTGCCATATTAAAAAAAACTTGTATTGATATTTTTTAATTTATTTATAACTATAATTATTTTCATGATCATATAATATTTTATTTAATTAAAATCTCATAAGTGTTTTATTTATAATCTCATAAAATTATTAAAAAAGCCAATTCTTCATAATATTTGTTATAAAAGTAGCATTTTTCTTTTTTATTAAAAGACATTATGCATATTACTTAGTTTCGAAAACGTTTATTTTGTTGCAAAAAATTTTAAATATCTGTTTAATATTATGAATTATATAAAGTTTTCTTAGTAATGATAAATACATTTTTTATATTTAATAAGCGATATGGTATGCTCGAATTTCTCCAAAATTGTTTAAAATAATAAAGCTTAATTTAGTAGAAATATTGAGTATGATTTGCAATATTATCAAGAACTGTGGCAAAAACACGATAGTCGCAGCTTAAGTATCCTTGTAGTTTTACATCTAATTCTTTACTGCAATCCATAAAGGCCTTAAAAAAGTTTTACAATTTTTTTAAAACTAAAAACTGTTTAAAAAAAAATATTCTAGTTTTTAAACGATTTAAAATATGCTCAACGTTTACCTTTCGCCTTTTATGAAATTCGACATTGGCCTCTTTTATAACGCTATTTACGTAAAGAGAATGAAGAATCTTTAATGCGCAATCCTGAATTGCCTTTTCTTTAGTTACAGCATCTGCTATAAATCTTGCTTGATAAACGGAAAGATTCTTCACATTGACAATTATTTCTGCCAAATACTTACCTCTAAAAATTAGTTAATTATTGTCTTAAAGATATATCTCCTTTACTACTAAATTGTCTGATTTTTGTAATTTAAGCTTAAAATGTTAAATACTTACCTTACTCCATTAATTATATTTGTACAAACAATTTCAACCAATCCACGCTTTGCAAATCTATTTAAAGCTTGCCGACTATTTTCTTTATTATAACCACTAGAGGTTTGCTCACTTATATTTTTGTAATAATTGTAATCTTGAGATCCCTAAAAATAGTATAAAAAATAAATTTAATTGTAAATCATGTTAAATTATTTATAAAAATTCAAATGAGCTATCTTAAATTATAATTTTCAAATAAGTTAACTACACTATTTTTATCCTTAAATTACAATTTCAATTATAATTAATAAATAGTAATGTTTTTTACTTCAATAAGTTATTAAAATAAGGGTTTTTTAATTAATTCCACAATTTATAAAAATATAAAATAAAAAATTATTTTAAAGCATAGCATATTACTGTTCAAGATTTTATTGACAAAATTTATAACAATCTGTAGTAAAAACTTTGGTTTCTTAATAATGATTAAAGTAAGACTAACCCTATCAGTGCAAATAATAAGCCCTGATTTAAAGGCAACTGATTGATAAATTGTTTTTTTCTGACGATGTAAAGTAGCACCATTTCGATAAAAATAAGTATCAAAAAAATTACTTTGAGAGGAAATAGGTCCAGTAGATCCATCGACCATTGCATAATTATAATTATTTTTTTGCTCCATATTGCTTTTTACACTTAATAAATGTAGACTTTAACCTGACTAAAAAAAGTATATGAATAACAAAAAAACAATAAATATCATATATAAAACAAAACTAAACCATTAAATTTGTAAAATTAAAGCAGAAAGATTTAAATATTTTATATAAAATGCCAAAAAAAAATTTTAAACGTTTTTTTTTTTTTTTTTTTTTTATATATATTTTTCTATAATAATTTCTATATAATAATATATCTATTTTAGAAACATCCAAATTTGAAAGATGTTTATTTAAGAGTTTCAAGGTTTTTATGACGCTAATTACAATATTGATGCTGAAGAGCAAGGCCATAGAGTTATTGAAAGAATGAGTTTAAGAATAGGCCAAGTCAATGGAGCACAAAGCCGGTGCAGTCATAAACAATGCATTCATAAAACAATTGTTTTCCAATGGCAAAAAAATGGTATGGCATTCCTTGCCCAAAATGCTGAGCCAAAACATATTGTAGATGATCAATTAGAGATAATTGATGAATATGATGAAGATCATCTTTTTGAGCAACTTGGTAATTTTCATCTTGTTGATTATAATTATTTATAATCAACAAGAAAATACAAAAGAGAGTATTTAGCATATACTTATGCATGAGAACATTGATACTTTTTTTTAAAAATAAATATTAATTTTATTATTTTACTTTTAAATAAAAAATAATTTTTCTCTATCTATTTTTTCTTTTCTTCTCTTCTTTTTTTTTTTTTTCTCTGCTTTTCCTCACGAGTCTTTGATTGGTTTATTTGGGTCTACGCTGTTTTTTCACTGGTTTGGTTTCTCTGGGTTTAAACTGTGTCTCGTCTTTTTTGATTTGTTTGGTTCTACGCTTTATTGAAATAGTTTGAGGTTTATTTAAAAGTTATTATTTTTTATTCTTGAATTAGTTTACGTAGTTTTAATAAAGAAAATACTTTAAATTCATCTCAACAACTAAAAGTACTGCCACATTATTAGTAGCTACATTTTATACACATAAGCGTATAAAATGTAAAATAATATATTTTAATAATTTTAAACTCATAAATGTATGTTGTTTTGTGTAAGTTTAAGTTTTTAAGTATAAAAAAAATGAACGATTATTGTTAAAATCTTATTCGTTTAAATTTAATTTTAAATTATTATTAATGTAATTTTTTTTAGTCAAATTTATGAGTATTGAGAAATATTAACCATATATTAACTACAATTTTGAAGTCAAATTGGACGCCAGCTTAATTATATTATTTATTACGAAATAATACCTAAACTAAATTAATTTATCCAGTATATTATCCTATTTAGAATATTTTCAAATGAAGAAATTAATGTATGAAACATCCAAAATTCTTTGAATACATTAAAAAAAATAAAAATTTTCATAATAGTGTATGCAAAAACTGTATAAAATTTTTTTGATTCAATTTTGCTTAATTTTAACCCACATTTATGTAAACATATTTTAATTTTTCGGATTAATAAATTTTTTACAAATACAATGTACAACTTTCTGAGATAAATTCGGATTTTGATATTTTTTTTGAGAAATTTAATTTATTTTTTTGGAAATCTCAAATAGAATGCTTCTTGCAAACGATTGTCTACTTTTTTGGTATACATATAATATCATATAAACTTTGAAGACTTATAAAATCTTTATATGAAATTAAACTAAAGATTTTTAAAATCAACATTTTTTGTCTATTTTACAGTCTATTTTTTTGCATAAATATAAAATCTTCATATTATTCCCTTGTGAATAAATTGAAGACAAAATGCTAACATTAACTCTTACTGTTTAGTGTTGTTGTCTGTCCTTTTTTGTCTTTAATTAAAAAATTCATAGCAAAGTAAGTATTTTTGGGAAAATGCTAGTGGTGATTTATCTTAGTGATAAAAGAAAGCAAAAAAATATATGGTTTTAGTGAATATTAATCTAGTTTGTAAGATAAAGATGCATATATTTAGACTAAGCAGATTTCTCGCTTTTGACTTTTAAGCTAGCTTTTGTTGGCTAAAAAGGTCAACAAAAGAAATAAATATGTAAACAAAACAAGTAATTCGTAAAGGTTAAGTTTTACAAAACTTAACTCCTTTTAACCTTACTTTAAATGATTTTAAATGTTTTTTAAAATGTAATTTTTTATTTTTTCATTAAATTAGTAACTTTTAGCGTATTTTGGAATAATTTTGAATAGTTACGTAAACTGTTCTGTAATTTCATGTTGTTTTGTAAAGTCACATAGTATAAAAATTTTTTTGGAATATGTTTGAATTTTTAGTTTATAAAATTTCCAATAATATATTAGGTTAACCGGAATGTTCTGTTCAAAAAAATTGAAACTTATGTTTTTTATAACTTTTTTTATCTACGTTTAATTTACAATATATTTACCACATGAGTTCAAGGCAATATTTTATCAAGAACATAAGTAGTAAATGCCTTTGCTCTAAAACTCCAGAAGCTGTGATGAGAAGAACTCAACAATGTCTGATTTAAGGTCGATGTAGTTTTCGAAGGTGGTAGTCCGATGGAGCTAAGTCAGGCAAATATGATGGGTGTGGAACCTTTTCCTATCCAAGGCTCATTAACTTCTTCTGCGTTTTTTTTGCAACGTGTGGTTGAAAAAAGAATGAATTGAAGTGCGTCTTGGATGCTTTTCTTAAATGACATCACTTAATTTCTGGAGCTGGTTAGCACAGGTGACAGCCGTGACTGTTGTACCTTGAGTAAGCAGTTTATAATATAGCATGCCTTTTGCATCCCACCAGCAGCACAATAGAAGTTTCTTGAAGTGTGAGTCTTGTTTCAGCATTGTTGATGGCAGTTCTTCATGAGAGATCCAAACGGCAGTACGTCGGGTGTTGTCGTAGAGAATGTAACTTTCATTTTCAGTGACCTTCAAAAAACTCTTTTCGGTGTGATCGAAGAAGAAGCGATTGGCAGATAGACATGGGTGACTGTTTTTGAGAGACGTAAGACAGTGTGTAATCCATCAAGCTAAAACTTTATGTTAAGTCGATTGGCTACATTTAAGAATTGTTTCCAAGTCACGAGTTGATCCTTCTGGATTATTCAGTCCTTAGACGGTCAAAATAACCATGTTTCATATGCGTAATAATTACGACTAATGGCCGGCTTTTACGTTCATTATCTTCAAACCGTATGCCGGACTATCGGCATACGGTTCTTCAGCTCACTGCTTCTTCTCTGCATGCTTTGTTAATGTTAACAGTCGAAACACTTAGATTATTGCCATGAAGCTACTCATAATAGATGAACACTCTTATATTAGTCTTATCCATGGTGATAACTATTATTGTTAATAAATAATAGAGATTCTTTATATAGATATTAAATAAACCTTTTAGAAGTTGTTAACAATTACAAAAAAAAATTAATTATTACCCAGAAAGTTTTAGGAAAAAAGTTATGGACAAAACTTTCCGGCCAACCTAATACATGAAAATAATTGTAAAAAATTTTTTTATAGAAATATTTGATGAATTGTGCGGCTTGTCAAACTCCTATTAGAGACAAGTTCTCACTATTTGCTATTAACCGAAACTGGCACGACAATTGCTTAATAGTTAATACCTTTTTATTGATTTGAAAAAATAGGTTACATTAGTAAATGCTTAAATTTGCGTATATGGTAGACATAAAATATAAATAGTAATTCTTTAATACAATATAATAGGTTACATTTTTTATTTAACGACTTTGCTTTGTAATTTATTAAACAAGGCCTATAATTAAAATAATAAAATTTAGTTTGATAATCCTTGTCACATTTAAATCATTCTATTTACACATTTACTATTCATTTGTAAACCTTATTTTTTCTATTCCAACAACAACATTAATATTGTAATCAAAAACTTTAATACATAATTTAAAAAAATAGTAAAAAAAAACAATAAAACTCAAAGAATAGGTTAAAATACTTACTATTGCAAGTAACTAAACTAATTCAAAAGTAAAGACAGATAAAAGTTTAAAAATTAAAATTAGGAATAACATTTCAAACTTAATGAATAGAAAAATGCCTACTATTTATGATAAAACATTAAAAATTTAGTGCGCTTGTTGCAATGGTCCATTAGCGGAGTTAGGTTGGTCATTTTATTTTCGGGATTCAATGACACTTTGTCTTCGTGATTATATCCGTTTATTTGGAGTAGAAGGTAAGTGTGCGCTTTGTGCTAAATCTATTGGTATATTTGAATGGATAATGCGAGCACATAATCAATTTTTTCATCTTAAATGCTTTGCTTGTCATAGATGTAATGGACGGTTGGTTTTCCTTTAAAATTATATAAACATATTCATTTTACAAATTATTTTATTACACATTAATGTTTATATTGTATTGCAAAAATTTATAAAAAAGTTTTGCGCCACTTTTTTATATTGAAGAAAAATTAAGTTTTATACAAATGCTGACCATTTCACCAAAAAAATTTTGCTTAGAAGTATTGTTGTCCTTTCTGCAAATCTCGCCATTAGCCATTAAAACCATGTGGAATATCCATATTAAATTTTTTTTCAAAAATAACCTAAAGTTTGTGCTAAAAAAAGTATGAAAAAAATGACTCATTTATAATTTGTATTTATATTTGATTTAGCGAATTCGTTTCTTTTTTCAACGTGTATTGGCTTTAAATAAGACACTTAGTAGTATACATATACCATTTCTATTGTACCCACCCCACCCCAAAAACCTATCAAAAATCTTATCTTTTTATGTTTTAGCCAACTATTTAAGGTCTTTTATTTTTCTTACAGAGGTATATTACATGATTTAAAGTTGTGTATTCTTACATATTTAAGATTATAAATAACTATTTTAGCTTTTGCATAGGAGAGCGTTTTCGAAGCAAAAGGGGCAAAATTTTTTGTTATAACGACTGCGGCTATGAATACAATAAATTTTAAAAACAAGTACCCTGTCTTGTCTACTGTGTACAAATTATGATTAATAGATTGTTTATTTTTTGACATATCGCACACATACATACGAACGTAAATATTTTTTATTTAGTATCAGTTAGAATCAATGCAGAATTAGTTTTTATAAAGGTTTGTAGGACTAACGGTTTGATATCATAATAAATATTTCATAAATTTTATCAAAAAATATATCAAAATACTTTAAAGCAATAACTTTATTTTTAAAACAATTTTATAAAACTCACTTCAAGTTAACTTATTTCACAAAAGTATAAGCTTATTTTTTTCGTTTTTCTAAAAGAAATTTTAATTTTAACATTAACATTAATAAAACAATTATTTTTTTTTTTTGCAGCGTACATCATTTTTAATTACTGATAATCGACGCTTCGTACCATTCTCCTTATAACTATTCTTCTCAATTAATTTGTCATTAAAAGACCGGCTAAAAGAAAAGTCATAAAAAATTATTTATTATTAAAAAACTAACATTTCTTTTCTAAACATTATATCTCCATCATCCTCTATTAACTCTCCATCTTCTATAACAAGTTCTTCTTCTGGCATTTCTTCTCCCAAACGTCTGCATTCATGATAAACCATCAGTTTCTAAAAAAATTAAACTAAAAAAGTTGAAATGTGTAATACAATTACTTAAATTTACAAAATTATAAAATTACTTCTATCTCTGGATTTTGCCCCTCATAAGAAAATCGACCAAAGCGAAGATTTTCAAGGATTATAAAACGTTCTTCGTTGAAAATACTTTCAATAGAACTAAAAAACAATTTCCATTTTAAGACTACATCACAATTTATAAGGTACAATTTCTTATACAAGAAACATTTATTTGTAAATAGTTTTTAAAGCGTTAACAAAATAAAAAAATTTAGACTAATAAAACTTTACCAAGTTGGCTCGTCATTTATTGTCTGAACAGTAGGATAAATATGCGAATTCGATGAGCAGAAAGGAGTTTGCAATATTGCTGTGTCTCGTTTTATTTTTTTCTGTTGCTCAATTTTCAATGCAGTCCTTTTCATAAACTAGAAATTAAAAAAACGTACTTGTACTTCAGATATAATTAAAATTGCAATAAATAATAAATCAAAGTCTCAAGCAAGCCAAAAACTTTAATCATATCATAGATATAGGAATTATTCTATACGGCTCTCAAAATTTAAGCTGATAAAAAACCTAGCCTGAGAGATTTATACCTGCATATTCAAAACATTAGCAGAAACTTTCGTTGCCACAATATGAACATTTTCCATTTTTTATACTAAAAAAAATCTTTAGAAACAAGCAAAACTTTAAATTAGACTTGTAAAATAATTTACAATTAATAAAGTATTATTAAACATATAAAAATATTAAAATAAGTGTTTATTTTCAAACGCATTATTCCAGACATTTAAAAAAAATATGTCTTTAAATTATATTATATATCAACAATTTCTTAAATTACCCGAAAATGTGTAATTCTTCTTTATTTAAAGTTCTATCAAAACTAATTAAATTTGTAAAAAATACAATAAGTTAAAGAATATAAAAATTGTAAATTTTTATAGAGATATATCAAAAGATTATAAACAGAAAATATTAATAATCTAGAGTATTAAAGCCTATAATCTAAATAAGCAAACTTCTTAAAATCTTTACAAAAAAAACCATTTCCTAGGTTAAAAAAATATATATATTCCAAAATATGCATTTATTTAGAATATTTCAATGTATCTGTTAAACCATCTGGCTGACTTTTTGAGAAATTATAACGAAAATGTGCTACTCGCAGAAGTTGTACTAATCCTGTGCATCCAACAAAAAAATTAACACTAGAAAGATAATAATTGATTGGTGTAATGACCAAACAATATCTTGTCCAAATAAATCCCGTAGCGGCCAATGCAATATTCTATAAAAATAATAAATTAATCTTTTAAACAAAAAAAACGAAAGCTATAATTTTGTTTAAATTTTCTCGCTCTTAAAGTTTTTACTGTAATTATAGTTAAAAAACAAACAATTAAATTTATTATGCATATTAAATTATTGAAAAAATCAAATCTTTTCAAAATATTTTAGTAAAATACATTACATATAGCTTCCTCAAAAGATTACTTTTAGAAAACTAATTGTTACAGGCACTTTATTTATAATGTAAAAAATTACTTTAAGATCTAACAAACCTGATAGACACTCAATTTTTCAGCAGGCCGTGCAAGGTCAGCTAATCCAGCACCTACAAGAACCCACTTAATGGTAGGAGCCCAAAAAAAAACAGTCTTTGGTCCAGCTACATGATTCCATGCCGGCTGTGCAAATTTTGGTAAAACTGGATAAATTACCTAAAATATGTTTTCAGAATTTTAAAAAATGCATCTAAAATTACCCTATCTCCTACTTTACAAATTGCGCGATATAAAGCTGTAGACATCACCTTTAAATTAATAAGCACCCTGTCAATTATAATTCAAAATTAATAGGTTTTTTTTTCTTTCTCTCAGTAGAAAAAAGAATTAACTCTTAACACTGGTTTGCTAAATTTTTTTTTGAAACAGAATGCCAAAATTAACACAATTTTAAAACCATGTTCAATAATAAATGACGAGACAAATAAAACAATGAATCTGCGACAATATATAACACTAAAACAACTTAAATAATGTATTATTGGTATTAATAGTAACTATAAAAATTTATGATAATAATGTTTATGTTTAAAGAGTAGCGAAAGCGCTTTTTATGGAAAAACCAAAAATTAGTGTTAATTTGGTAACAAAGCAATCATATGAATGCATTAAAAATTGCTCTAGAAAGCATAAATTCTACACTTTGTTAATTATTGCCGGTGATCAATTCCTAAACGTTAAGTATATATTAATAATTCCTGTACAAAATCAGCATTTTTAACTGCAAAATAAATTGGGAAATAATTTTTTTACATCTATCACCAAAAGAATATTCTCTTAA
>JANSTW010048080.1:0-13064 GCA_027564275.1 Diadocidia ferruginosa
TATATCAAAATAAATCACCTGATGATGCTCAGTTCACTGAACGAAACGTTTTTTTATATAAAAAAAAATATATCTAATTTATAATTAAAATAATATTAGGAAAATAAAGTAGTTCACAAAAATGTTTATCTACGTATATAAGAAAATATAGATAATAAGAAAATTTAAAATCAAATTAAATAATTGAAATTCAGAAATTGCATATAAACATTTTCGATTTTTTTGGCCTGCCAGCTCTAAATTGAGTTTGGAATGCCTGTGCTAAGGTAACTATATCATTATATAAAATGTAGATTGAAAGAGAATATTATAATATATGGAACGATGATATATGAAAATGTTTATATGTCTAGCAATAACCTAGGATTTATATATCTAATATATAGTAAGCATAAAAGCACATTTCTATATAACTATTATAATATTTTATTTTCCAGAATTGTGAGTATAATATTGTAAGTTGAGTAATAATTTTGTAACAAAGTTTTCGTTGACCTGAAAATCCGGCCAGGAAGCAGTACATGAAAAGCTTTAGATATATATATTCAAAATGTAGATTACTATATTATATGCTATGCATATATTATGTATATAGGTACATGAGAACGAAGACAGAACTTTTCTAGAGATTTTCATGAAATTATATACCTTTTTTAAAATATAATATAATATCTAGACGTATAATAATATATGCGATTTCCTATTTTCTGTAAAATATTTGTTTTTAACAAATAAATATATAGAATATAGGTAGGTATAGTGCATTGCCGAGACTTTTAATATTTTTATAGATTAATTAATATAATGTATGCAGATATTTTTTGAAATTTTAAATTTATCTTTACGCTTATCAACTATACTTTGATTTAATTAATATTATTTGAAGTTAGTAAAGAAACGAAAATTACAAAATAAAAAAAAGTCGTAAAAAAATAAACTGGGATGCTGCTTTTACTATATTTTGAAGTTACGACTAGATCCATTTTCCTCCCACTTTTGACCTTGATACCTTAAATTTAATTCTAGGGTACAGAACCATTCAAAATTCGCAAAAATTTTTTTTTTGCAAATCATTCGCCCTTCAGCTCCTAGACTGGCAAATATAATTTTTCTTCTAAGAAATCCTTTAAACCGTACTGGAGGTTGAAGGGAAAACAAAAGACTCAAACCTGTTAAACTAAAGTTGTTGCTCTTGTAAAGACCTTTCATTTGATATCACACAACCCCTATAAATATTTACTTTTAATATTTATTATACAAACAAAAAGCCGCCCTATATATATTTTTTTAGATCAAGAGATGATTCTTTATAGAATAGAAGATGTACGGTCCTCCAAAGAGATTCGCTCACTTGCACTTTCGCCAACCTGTTTCTATATGCTCATATTTATCATATTTTCCCAATCCGACTACTGGTAAAAAAGTTTTCCAAAATATTTACATTTTTACCAAAAAAATCGTAGAGCCCCCCTTCACCCTTTGAACTAGAGACCTCTAATGAATCCTAGAGTGTAAGAATACTAGAAACTCAGTCCTACTAAAATTTGTCTAAATCCGTGTACTTGTAAAAAAAATTCTCTATTATGATTATATTGTTTGTCCATTTTTACAAAAAAAAAATCGTATGGGGGGCCCCCTTCCCCTTTGACCTATATACCCAAAATGCAATCCCAGAGTATGAAACCACTAATAACTCACTCTTACCCTCTTACCACAAATTGACCAAATACGACTACTGTTAAAAAACTGTATTATTATTCTCACCTTTTTACAACAAAAAATCGTTTAGGTGCCCCCTTTAACCTCATCATCATCGTGTCCTTTACTCTAAAGCGAGGGAGCATAGGGACCATTTTACCCTTTATTTCTATCTGATACCATGGTTTTCATTGATGACTATATCTTTAACTATATCAAAGGTTGAGTGTTGTCAGTAACTCGCACTAGAAATTTAACCTAGAGACCCCAAATGCAATCCCAGGATATAAGAACATTAAAAACTCAGCTCCACTAAAATTTGGCCAAATCCGTACAGAGAAAGATTTTACCAGTAGAGAGATTTGGTAAAATTTTGATGCAGGTGAGTTTTTAGTAGTCCAATATTCTGGAGTAGCATTTAGAAGATACTTTAAAGTTAAGGACGCTACAATGCGATTTTTTTTGTAAAAATCGCAGAAAATATGAGCATGTACAGAAAGTTTTTTTTTATCAGAAGACGGATTTGGCCAAATTTTAGTGGGGACAATTTTTTAGTGGATTCGTACTCTGAGATAGCATTTAAAATCTCTGGGTCGAAGTTTAAGAAGGGCTCCTAAACGATTTTTTCATTCAATTTTTAAATGTTAAAAGATAGTTAAGGCAGCATCCCAGTTATGCTTCAAGCTATAGGACCGATTTTTCATATTATTATTAATTGATTAAATTAGGGTTTATTAATGCGGTCTAGGTCTTTTTGGTATGGATAAATCAGGTGTAGGGTTGCTTGATCTTTGAAAAACATCGATATTTCGATGTTTAAAAAAAACATCGATATTCTTTGATATTATCGAATATCGAAGAGCAAAACAAAAATTAACCTATTAATTAAAATTAAAATGATCAAAGGATCATCTCAGTGTGAAATTTTCAAAAAATATTTTTTTTTCATTATTTAATAGCCAGTCTTTGGCGCGTCCGTCTGCCTTGTACCGTTATTCCTTTGTCAACACGGTATCCACTCTCTAAGAAACAGTGTTTATTTATTCATTTTGAAATTTCTTCACGACAATCTTTATGGTCTTATGAAAGCTTTTTATTGTTTTTTTAAATCTCCCAATTTTTTTTAACGAAATATTTTAGAAAAAATAGGCTGAATTCGATAATTTTTTTTATTTGTACAAATGTCATAGTAAAAGAAAAAGCTTCCATAGAATAAATATAGATAATTTAGAATGGACACTTAGTGTAAAATCGCCATGTCTTCAAAAAAAAAATTGATTTATCATCACTTGTGTTGATTGCACAAATTATTCACATATAGTGCCAGTTTAAGTGAAAAAATTTGATTGCCAAAATCTGTCAAAATAAAAGAGTGACAAATGAAAAAATGTATACACAGGTATTTGAGCGGGAAAATTTTACACTACAGAAAGAAGATTTTAGTGTTGCCATAAAGAAATATAGCTGATTTTAGTATTACTGCGGTAAAAAAATATAAAAGTTTCGCCTGACAATCAGTCCTTAAGAGTAAACATATTAATAAATTATTTATTTATACTTTTCTAAAAAACCATAAAAAACTATAATATCGAATGACAATATCGATGTCCCTTGATCAAAATATAAAAACTCAAATTATTGATATATAGAACAGCCCTAATCAGGTGCTAATTAGCCATAATTAATTTAAAAACAAAAATTTGTTTCATTATATGTAGGGTGACCATAAATATATGGAACAATATCGGGACAAAAAAACATATGAACAATTTTTTTTAGAAGTTCAAAATTTATTTTGCATATTCGAATTCATAACACTTCAAAATTTTCGAGGTCATCGAATGTAAACTAAATTCTGACTTAAGTTTCTGGGAGTGCTCACCCAAACTAGAAAAACCTTTATTGGATTCCGATACTTTAGTTCAATTTTTTTTCTATCAACAATTTTTTTCCTCGAGCTTTTGATTTGCACTGCTTTAACTCGTAGTAAGTCCATAGTCAAAAACAAAACTCTCAGTGTAACAATTGTCATCCACTCTAAATAAAGCAAATTAAATTGTTTTGTATATTAGGAATTTAAAAAAAAAATCGAAATATAGGATAAAAATAACCGAAAATCAGGACAAACACTAATTTTTTGAAAATCAGGCAGGACATCAGGACAAACCACTGAAATCAGGACTGGTCCTGCTGAAAATCTATGATATGGTCAGGCTTATTATTATATGTGAATCAAATAAGGCATGAACCTACATTGTCAACATAATACTATTGCTGTTTCTGCAATTAGATATTTTTCTTTTGGAACCGCTTATATGACTTACTCCTCCAAATGCAAATCAAGAACATTTTGTATAAAAATGTACTCCTTTGGTATTGGCGAATATTCATTTTTGACAAATAGGACGTTTATTTGTTTTTTTTTATTGTATATTGTGACTGAGAGAACGTTGTCACAGAAAAAAAGAACACAATGCAATTTTTGATTAACTTGAAACTCTCTCCCCACAAGGGATGCCATTTTCAATGAAGTAAATCGCAAAGAATTTCTTTGAAATCATTGGGTTTTCGGTTAGACATTTTTGTGTATGAACTTAGTTTCCACAAGGCATGACCTTTTCAATGAGGTAAGTGCAAGAAATACTTTTAAATCATCGGGTTTTTGGTTAGACATTTTTGTGTACGAACTTTATTAGGGTTTCGCTAAAAAAACTTTGTTTAAATTTCTCAATATTATACTACATTTTTGATAAACTTTATCTCTCCCCACAAGGGATGCTATTTTAAATGAGGTAAGTCAAATAATTTCTTTGAAATCGTCTAGGTTTCGGTTAGACATTTTTGTGTATGAACTAAGTTCGGTTTACACAAAAAAAATGATTAAATATCTCGATATTACGCAATTTTCTGGAGAACTTCAAACTCTCTTCCCACAAGGGATGCCATTTTTCATTCGGTTTTTCAGAAGTTTTTTGAAATCAGGCGGGTTTTCAGATAATTTAGCTAAACCGGGAATTTTTGTTCACTTGCAATAATTAATTACTGTTCCATTTGTCAGCTACTTTTTTAGCTGTATATATTGTGGCTGGGAGAAGTCATTGCTGTGTAAGAAAGAAATTATAATATGCACCGAAACTCTAAATATATCTGGCAACCCTAGTTGCAACCGTTTCCTATTATTTCTAATATAAAAGCTTAATAATTCCAACTTTAAATTCCACATAAAATAAATTATTTTAAAATTGTTTTAAAAGTTCTATATGTACAAATAATGTTCTAAAAATACAGTAAAACAATTAGATGGAATATTTTAAAATATTTTTTAAAGATAACTGCGATTATTTTTAAGTTAATATTTATAAAATTCTTGGTTTTTTCTGGCATATATAAATAAAATATTTTGTACATTTTACCATCGCTATACTATCACCACCAAAAAAGTGCTATAAACAACATTATTATATAATACAGAATAATAATATGGGAAAACAAACACAAAAAACTATAAAGAAATGGGAAAATGATAATTTTACTGTGAAAAACAAAACCATTTATTTTAAAGAAAAAGCGGAAATGGCAAGTCTTTTGTATATAAGTTTAGTAGTGCACAATGTGTGCGAGTGTAGTGCATTTTGAACGATATTTATATATAGATTTGTGTGTCCAAATAGAATGTTTGTGTTTTATATATATAATTGTATATAATATATAGTTTTTGTGGTAATATCGGGTTTGAAACTTGAAAAAATAAATAAAATGCACACAAAACTTTAAGCAATTGAGAGCATTATACATAATATGGCAATGTTTTGTTTTATAATAGCCTATATATGCAATACAAAATGTTTGAAATGAGTGAAAATATTGTACGTTGTAAATATCGTCCTTGTTGTTCTTCTTATAATATAATAGATACTTAAAGCTACTACTGCCATATTATATTGGGTTGTTCTTATGGCATTGTATTTTCTATATAATTCTAAATGTTCTACTTATATATATTTTGTACTACACATTGTGTGTTCACAATGCATATGGTGCTTGTGAATACAAAATATTTCAAGACATTTTGAAAATTATGTTGCTATAAAAATTCGAAATATTTAAGAATTTTTAACTTTTCCATATATTATATGAATGTTACACACATATTATCTATATACAAAAATAAATATATATATATATATTCATTCTATAACGTCTTACATATATTATAAAGTCGAATAAGGATATTTAAGTAACTTTTATACAGCAGCAGAACATGAGTCCCGCATATACATATACTATACGTCATGACGAAGAAAATATATATATTTTAATATTTTTGCAAAATTAGAATTGTTGATTTTTATTTGCACATTTTAGTCGTCTTTTGTCATCATTGTTTAGCATTTTTTTTCTGTTCGTTTAAAATTTATGTTTTCATATATGTAAAAATAATTGTCAAACAATTTGTGTTTAAATTCTTAAAAGTAATATAATATTACTAAATTACGTAATAAAATGTCTGCATTTTCTTAGACATATAATAATAATTATTATATATTAAGGAAAATATATTTCTTTTAACTTTTTTTTTTTTTTTAGTTTTTACGGTCGTTTTTGATGATATAAATATGATTTTAGACAGGCTCTCGACCAATGTTTTGTTTATTATTTTTAGTAATAATTACTGTGAACTACAACTTGGGCAAACAATTCAACACATCACAATCTACAATGATTTCTTTTTTCCATAAATGTTTCATTACTAAAAATAATAAACAAAACATTGGTCGAGAGCCTGTCTAAAATCATATTTATATTTCTTTTAACATTTTTTTTATACAATTAAATATTTTGTACATATCATTTAAATAATATTATTTTTTCTAATAGAAAGATTTTAGTGAATTGTATTTAAATGTATTATCATCATAGTGTTCTTTATTTCAAAGCGATACCATGGTTTTCATTGGCCAAAGGGGGAGTATTGTGAGCAACTCAAACTATTCATATTATTTGGTGATCAGTAGGGCAGGTTTTTACACTCTATATGAAGAACCCGAATCTGATGTTGAAATTGGCTAATAATTTAAAGTAGCTATAATGTAGAAACTACACTTGAGCAATTTGTTGCTCAACTTTTTTTTTCTAGAAGTATAGTTTTAGGTCTTTACTTCAGTATACAGCACAAGGTTTTTTATACAAAATTGTTAAAAGTCGGTCGAACTTTTTGTGGAAGTTAATTTGTTGAAAAATCAGTAAAACTTATATCTGTATATATTAGCGTAAAGACATAAAAATACAAACTTGAAGATACACACAAGTAAATAATAAGCTAAATTTGAATTTTTTACTTCATGGAGCTGCGAAACTATAAAAGGATAAAAGTTGAGCAACAAATCGCTCTGGTGTAGTTCCTAGGTAATCTAATCAAATCATCTTTATTTTTAGAATTTAATTTGAGTTTTAACCTTAAATTACTTTTAAGCTCATATAATGATAGAATCATTACGAATCAATAAAATTTTAAATTAAATCTAAAATGGATGGTAAAATATAAATGCTCCAAATTTTATGGTTTTATAAAATTTAAGTGATTAAAACAAACACGACAAAAAGGTAAATCATAAATTTTTCTCTTTTGTCATTATATAGAGTAATATTATTTTATAATGGCAAATTCGTTAAAAATCACTTTATATATAGAAAAAAGTGACATTATAGGGGAGGAATGGGATGAGTGGTTATAAAAAGTTTCATTAAAATATTTTTTTTATTTGAATTAAAGAAGTTAACTAACTTTATAAGTAATTTATTCTTATTGTAATTATAATTTTAAAATATTAATAAATATTTTTTCCTAAAATACGCTACTCTAATATTAGGCTGACCATAAATATATGAAACGAAATCAAGACAAAAGAACATGTGAATTATTCTCGCCAAACACCTCGTATATCCTTAAAAATAGCACAAAAAGGACCAAAGAACTATTTATATGATATGAAAGAACCCCTAGACTGACCAGTTCGCGAACATCCACTATTATTAGGTCTCTTGAGAATTATTAGTCACAACACAATCCCCAATCCAATACAACTTTACAAGCAAAACGCATAACTCAGCAAGTATAATCTTTATCACAAATAAACATTCCAATTCATAATATATACCCAATATATTATTATTATTTAAGTTCAAAATTCCTTTTGCATTCCCGTATTTATAAAAGTGCAAAATCTTGGAGGTCGGTCATCGAATGCAAACCAAGCCCAGCCAAGACAGCATGGGTTCCAATTTCTTTTTCTTGGCTCTGATTGGCTATACCTCGCAAAATACTGAGAGAATCTCAATGCAATCTTCAGCCTCCACACGGTTTTAAAATCATGTCGAGGCCAGACCCTCACTCTTTCGTAGCGGTTTTCGCCCAAAAACCAGAAAAATGTGATTGAAAATATAGAAAAATTCAATCTTCAATGGTTTCTGAACCAAAAACACCATGAAAGAGTGAAAATTTGGCCCCACAACTTTACAAAAGTTGAGGTCAGAATTCAGCCCACATTCGATTACCTCAAAAATTTTGCACTGTTATGAATTTAAAAGTGCAAAATAAACCTTGAACCCAAATATTACTACAGGTATATTATGAACTTAAATGTTTATCTGAATGAAGATTGTGACACCAAATAAGAATTATTTTATCGACCGTATTTATTTTGAAAACTTGAATATTAATCGGACTATCGGTCGTTGGGGAAAGGGATCTATTATTTCAATAAAAATGCACTCTAAGTGTACTACTTCTAGACCTTAGGCCCACGTTCATAACTCATTCTTTTGATTACATATAGTATTAAGAAACTATTTTGAATATTCGCTAATATAGCCCACTAAAAGGAAGTGTAGGGCAGTCCATAATCTGGACACGTGTTTTCTAAAACAGAGAATTTATTTTTAAATTTTCATGATTTGTAACCTAATTCAATTGGCTCCAGAGGTCATAGTTTATGAGAGCCGGCAAATTTTATTAATGCCTTTGATTACTTATAGTATCTAAAAACTATTTTAAATAGTCTCTAATGGAGCCCACTAAAAGGAAGTGTAGGACAGTCCATAATCTGGACACGTGTTTTCTAAAACAGAGATTTTTTTTTAATTTTTATGATTTTTAGCCTAATTTAATTGGCTCCAGAGGTCATAGTTTATGAGAGCCGGCCAATTTTTTTAATTCCTTTGATTACTTATAGTATCTAAAAACTTTTTTAAATAGTCTCTAATGTAGCCCACTTAAAGGAAGTGAACACGTGATTTGCTGAAATTTTGGTCGATACTAATTTTTCTCCAAATGCAAATTTTACCTTTTTTTTAGTTTGAGTTGATACTTAATATTCTCGAAAAATTATATTTTCACAAACTGCCATAAATTAAAAAAAAAAAATTAAGTTTTTAGTCCATAATCTGATCACGTGATAATATGAAAATTATTTGTAGGAATAAAAAAAAGAATTTTTAATTATTTTTTAACGGCTCCAATAACTAAATCTTATGACTGCCGTCTATTTTTTTTTAGAATTTGATAAATTGGTTTTTGTTCTATATATTTTTAAAAACAGTTTGTATAATTTCGATCACGTTAGTCCTGGGCAGCCCATTTACTCGGGACCTGCAAAAAGAAGTACTCTCATCAGTTTTAACCATAATTTTCATACCAGAAATCGTATTTTTGAATAAATGTTATGAAAAATTGGTTCTCAATACCCTTGTTTAATAAAATAAATTAAAAAAAATTATACAAATATGTCAATTAATTAAAAAAAAAATGCAATTAAAAAAACACAAAATTTTTGCATAGCCATGGCATTCCATTTAAATATAGAAAATTTGAGGCTGGCAAAAATGTTGCTGTCTTCACACAGCTTCACTGCTTGCTCTATAATTACAGATTACTATAATTTCCAATTTATTGCAATATTATCAGTACAATTTTCTGTTAAAAAAATCAACTTCATATATTTTTTTCTGATAAAAATAATATAAAAAATACCTACATACCTATCACAAAAGCCGACCTAGCGACAAAGCATTTTTTAATTAGTTTTTTTCGCAATATTATTTTAAATCAAAAACAATCAGTTTCACTTAAATTATTATTAGTATTTCTGTAAAAAAATTTCTGATAAAAAATATATACCATTAACAAATCACAAAAGCTGACCGCGGCGGCGGTATGTCACAATAGACCCCACTTTAACCTATATTTTTAAATGTGGAATTAATTTCATATAAAAGACCCACTCTGTGTACGAATGTACTTAAAATTTCTAATTAAACTCTGATTTTAATTATATTTGGCCTGTTTAATATTTTGTTTAATAAAAATTCTCTTATATATACAATAAAACGATGAAAGCATTTTATGTACATAGGTACCTACTATACATACTATACAATACTCTTAAAATGTCCTATAAAATCATATAATCTAAATTTCACAAATTCTATATATAATTATAAAGGACGATCAATTATGAAGGTATGTATAGGTAGACAGATAATATATTTTATATACAGCGGTTTATATAGCCCCAAGTTGTAGGTTATACATTATTTAAATGCAACGTTACCTATATAACACAGCTCAACAAAAAAAACTTCTTTTTTTGGCCCTTAATTAATTTTGTGATTTTTCTTTTTATTAAGCCTTAAAATAAAGGAAAAGTACACATATTCCGTAAAAGTTTGCTTTCGTAGTAGTTATAATAATTATAAATCCTTTGAATTTTCTCTGTTAGAACAAAAACTTATACAAAACTAAAAATACAGAAGCAAATTTTTGCAGGTCATATGTTGTTTTTTTGGTCTACTAGTACTTTATTTTTGCAATTAAAATTTTTTAGGCTATTTTTTTTATTGAGTAATGACTATTGATTAAAATATGTCTTCATAGATGATGGTGCAGACCAGAAATTTTTTGTTGTTCTATGTTCTAAAATGTATTTTTTAATTTTTCTATGTATTATGCCTTAAAATAAAAGAAAAGTAAACATATTCCGTAAAACATTTGCTTTTGTGGTAGTTTTGATAATTGAAATCCTTAGAATTTCATGCGTAAGAACGAAAAATTTTACTAAATCTCAAAACTCAAAACCAAACTTTTCACATTTTAACTTAACTTACAAAGTCATTTATGACTTTTTTGACAGATAAGACTTTTTTTGTATTTTGACTTTACCGAAAAGTGACTTTATGACTTTCAAAAAGATTTTTATTTGTGACATAAAAGTCATTTGTATAGAAAACAATATTTATTGACCGTATGTGACTGTGCTTGTAGACAAGATCGACATTTAATAAGTATTTGTTATTAATTAATAATAAATAATTAAATTTAGATAATTTTTGGGTAAAAATTTTGTTTTAAAAATATATTTTTTGATATATCAATCTATAAAAGCCATCTATACTTACTAATACTAATCAACAAGTTCATATCGACGATGTTGCCATACGGTATCTTATTTTGCTTCATATATATCTTGCATAATCTTTATTTTATATTTTATTTAAATAAATAAAAGTTGAGATGTAGGTTTCTTCTGTTCGCATGTATAAAATATAAATTTGAAAATTTCATGCTACGATTTTCATTATTATGTCAAAAAGTGCAACGATTTGAGAATTTTTAATATTCGAAAATAAAAAGTCATTTTCAAGTTAACCCGAATCCTCCTGAATTATCTTTTTTCGAATTTCGCGATGAAACTTTACAGATTGACTATACTCAAGGATCACGAATATGTTCTTTATTTTGTGATCGGGTTTCGCCAGGATGAGATGTGACCATATAGTCAAACCAGGCAGCGCTTGGAGCATGTTAAAAAAAATTAAAAACGTTAATATATTGCTTAAAAATTAAAAAAACATTTACATTAGTAAACAGTTTTTATTTAATAATTTTAAGAAAAAAAAAATAATGTTCTGTGTGATAGTTTTTAAAACAATTGACACAAAGTTCCACTTTGCATTTTTTTACATTGAGTTCTGTCAAATGTCTTACTCGAATCACCAGCACAAGGGAGCATTGGAATCATTTATCCCTTTTTTCTATCTGATATAATCGTTTTAATTGTCGACTATATCAAAGGTGAAGTGGTGATTTTGGTGATCAGTGGGGAGGTTTTTACACTATGTAATGAACCACACCAACGTTATTTTTCTTAAAATAAATAAGAAAGTTAGAGAAAGTTTTAATTTACTACTATAATAAATTCTATCAAAAATAATTTACCAACGTAAAGAAAATAAAGAAAATCAATGAAAAACTCGTAAAATTCAATTGCATAACAATGCTCCGAAGAGCGCCTAGTGTGACCACACCGTAAAAAAACATAAAAAATAGATGAAAGTAATTAAATTTTTTTATCATTCCGTGATAAAGTAATTAAAATATACAAGTCTACAGTTATCAAATGCAATATGATTTATATTTATTAAAAATATATAAATAATAAAATAAAAAAAAAAATACTTTTTCGTGTAGTCCATTTTTTAAATTTTTTCGCATACGCAAATTTTGCTTTACTTTGAGGTACTATATGATCTAAACGACGTGAGACTTGTCTGAATTAAAACATTATCCAAAAAAAATCCAAGCAAGTTGACTATTTTAAACTAAAAAGCTTGTATATTTCTTATACACAATATAAAAAATAAAATTATTGTTTTATATAAATTGAATGAAGAATCAAAGAAAACCTTCTCTCTGAACGTAAACACTTGTTAAATATAATATACAAAATTTTAATAAACATTTTTGACATTTTTGTAGACAATAATTTTTTTCTGCAAAATTTCATTATTTTTATTTGTTACACAACGTGTATTATATATTATACTAAAATGATGATAAAGCAATAAATTTGTACGCAAGCTTATATATAGCTTTAGGCATATTTATTGTGCAATATTGTCGTAAGTATCCGCTTAAATTTCTAAGGGCAAGGTTGATTTCTTTATAAAGTTTACCTATATTTTTGTTCGTAAAACGCTTATAACATATGCGATGGCGTTATATTTTATATGTGTTATGCGTTCGATCAATTTATATTTTGTATAATTGATTGATTATAATAATATAACAAGAGAATGTTTTCTTTTTATATATGGTAATAATTTTGAATTAAGATCTAATGGGACATGTATATAATGCAGGCATGAAAGGAAAAATTAAATGAAAATCTCTATATCAAAGACATTATTGATTAATATACACACAAGTAGCTCGTATATATTAAATGTTATTTAAACCACAGAATAAAAATCTAAAACAGAAGTCCAAAAGCCTGTAAAGAATTAGTACTCCAATTTATTTTATGATATAC
>JANSTW010048091.1:0-13059 GCA_027564275.1 Diadocidia ferruginosa
TTCTTCTATTTTTTCAAGAAGCCATATGAATGTTTTCAGTATATTTAATAAAAAAGGAAAAAAGGACAATTTTTCCATTTTTCACCCCTAAATCGAACATTTTTCTACATTTTGAAAAGCCCTAGACATCATTAGCACGCCCTATTATTCAATTCCCGAAGATATCGAGTTAAAAAAACGTAACCACTTGTACATAAACTCATTTTTTGCAGAAAATTGATGCGCATCTTTTAAAAATACTTGCAAAGAGATCTAAAGATCATTTAAGGGGCAAATATGAGAGAACACGTTAAACAATCCCGTTTAACGTGCTGAAACCAACGATGCACCTGAAATAAAACTTTTTAACTGAAAATTAATATTGTGCGTGGCTATTTAGCTGCTGGTTCGTATACTCATTTTAAGCGCAAAAATGTCGTGCATCTTTTTTAAATATTTTTGCAACGATCTAAAGATCCTCAAAGTATCTGTTGAGAAGTTTGTCCTTTTATTGTCAATTGCTCGCTGCTGTAAAATTGGTCTGAAGATCATGTGAACAAATATTTGGAGGATTTTTTTTAACTGATTTACAATAATCCATGTGTCTCACCGGCTTTTTTAGTAACTTCCAAATTTAAATAATTCAATTTTTCTAAAAATAATATACAGCGTTTTAAATAGCATTTATTTAAGTTAACATAAATTAATTTATAATCGCAGCTTATGTTATATAATAATAGGTTGATTGTACAATTTATTACAATTTAATTTAATTTTTTTGGTTTCTGTTAGGTCTAGGCAGATGGCATACATTTTAATCGTTCAAATGCGGCCCGTTCCAGCTGTTCTCGATGATCGGGATGGGCAATTTGAATGAGGGCATGGGCACGTTGTCTAATTGACTTGCCAAATAGGTAGGCAATTCCATGTTCGGTTACAACATAATGAACGTGAGCTCGGCTTGTCACAACACCGGCACCTTTAAAATAATTTTAAATTTAAAAAGTAGATAGAATATATAATTTTACAACAAAATAATTACCCAATTTCAAAGTTGGAACAATTTTCGATTCATGTTTTCGGGTAACGGATGGCAAAGCAATAATCGGTTTACCTTTGCCATCGAAACCTTCTGCAGCACCACGAATAAAATCAACTTGTCCACCAAATCCTGAATACATTCTCGATCCAATCGAATCCGAACATACCTGCCCGGTTATATCAACTTCGATGGCCGAATTAATGGCCGTCATATTTGGATTTTTAGCAATAACACCGACATTATTAACATAGGCAATGTCCAACATTTCTGTATGTGGAAAAAATTGAAAATTATTTTTTGTAATTACGGATCTGTCTAGAAAATACTAACCAATAAATGGATTATTATCCACAAAATCATAAAGTTTCTTCGTTCCAATCAAAAACGATCCAACAATGCGGCCTTTATGAATTGTTTTCTTGGCATTTGTAACGCTGCCATTTTTCACCAAATCAACCACACCATCGGCAAACATTTCCGAATGGATACCCAAATCTTTGTGATTGTGCAGAGCTGTCAGCACAGCGTCTGGTATATTTCCAATACCCATTTGTAATGTGGCTCCATCAACGACCAAATTTTCGGCAATTAATTGTCCGATTTTTGTTTCCTGTGGCGTTGGAGCCTTGCCACCGTGCGATGGCAGCGGTTCATCAATGCAGGTTGCAAAATCAAAGTGTGACTCATGAATAATTGAATCGCCAAATGTTCTTGGCATTTGTTTGTTTACTTGGGCTGTTGAAAAATTCACTTAATTATGGAATATTTTGCTCACAAATTAATTATGATTCTTACCAACAATAAGTTTGGAATGTAATAAAGCAGCTCGGACACAATCAACACTTGTACCCAAGGAACAGTACCCATGTTCGTCTGGTGGCGAAACCTGTAGGAGTCAATAAAAACAATTATACAAACTCGCAAATACTATTTCTAAGGGCATACCGAAATGAGTGAAACATCCGGTCGGAAGATCTTTTGATGGAAAACTTTTGGAATTTCATGAAGAAATATTGGAACACAATCGGCTCGACCTTCGGCAACGGCTTTGCGTACATTGCCGCCCATAAAAAAGGATACCGAACGAAAAACACCTTCCAGTGAAGGATCTGTATATTCGGCACCACCCTCCGTATGCATCGAACAAGTTTGGACATTTTTAAGGCCACCTGTTTTTCCATGCTCAGCTAAGGCTTTGACTAATTTCTGTGGTGTGGCCGCAGCACCTTGTATAAATACAGTATCACCTGAAAAATATTCAAAATTATATAGGCTTGAATTCCTAATAATTAAATTGTATTTATAATATATTGGGTTTTTTGTTTGTAATTATGTATTTATAATGACCAAGCTTCCAAAGAACAAAAGATTTTTATAGTCCCTACTTATATTCTTTGTCGTTTTGTGACTGATCCACCCTATCTAATAAAAAATAGCTGAAATTCGATTCAAAATAGATTCTCCTGCTAAAAATGCAACACAGTGCAACACATAAAATGTAATAAACTAAATTCTGACTTCAGTTTCCGGAAGTGCCTACCGACATAAAAAAAATCAGAGAACATAGAAAAAACCCTTAGTCAGTCCCACAGGCAATCAGTACCAAAAGTAGTCATTTTCACAGAAAGTCAGTCCAACATACAGTCAGTCCCACCGGCAGTCAGACCCACAGGCAATCAACCTCTATTTGGATAGTTTAGTTCAGAATACAGAAAATACACAAAGTGTGAAATGTTGATTGTCGAGGCCAGATTTGTATATTGTTTTTAGTCCAGAAAGCCAGAAAAAATGCCAAAAATAGGGGAAAAATTTGAATTTTTTCGGGTTTCTGGACAAAAAGCACCAGGAAAGAGTGAGTATGTGGCCTCAACAATCAACGCATGTTCACAAGATGTGAATTTTATAAAATATGCGTTGATTGATTCTAAACTAAACAATCAAAACACAAATAGTCGAGTTTTACTAGTTTGGGGTGAACTTCCAGAAACTGAAGAATTTAGTTTACATTCAATGACCTCAAAATTGTCGCACTGTGTAAAGATTGATGCAGCATATTACAATATGTATCTATAAAAGATACTAACGCAGTTTTGTTGCCCAATCAACCAGGATATATCTTTATTACTTTGTGCAGGTATGTATTTTGATCATCTTTTGAAGATGTGCAAGGAATATATATATCTTCATATATTTTAAACCGGTTTGTTTATAAACAAATGGACATTCCTGCGATTATAATTGTCATAATATTATATATAGAATAAACAGTGAACTGTTCAGGCAAATATTTTATTTTGGGATCAAAATTATGTGAAAAAATTCGACTTTCTTCTTTATAATTTTTTTTTTTTTGGTTAAAAGAAGTTTTTCTGGTTTTTTATTTGCGTTACTTTTTATTGCACCTCAAGTAAAAGTACATGAAAAATTCAAGAATTTGTTAACAATATTTTCAAAATAATATGATAGAATAAGAAAGAGAAGTTGTACAAAATCAATAAAAATTTGAATTTCGTAACGAGTTCCATACCGCCTTATACCTAATCTTAATAATATTGAACATGATTAAAGTCTAAGCTATATCTCAATATATTTTATATATAGCTTCGAGTGACTAAGTACACATAATAAAATATTATTAATTTTTAAAACTCTCATATACAGTCAATATTGATATACCATAGGTCAATAGACCATTACTCCATCCATATATAAAATGTAAATTTATATTACACAATGTATATTTAAATTAATATGAATATAATCTAAAAAATAAATAAATACAAAAAATGTCTAGCTTTGCTTAATTTTATTACAATATATAGTTTTCTTTTCAACTTTATACTAAACTAAAATTATTTATCAGAAGCTAATAATAATAGTTAAGGTTCTATAAGTATTTAAATTAGGCACCCATATATAAAGGTTCATTATATATGTTATTGAATCAATTTATACAATTTATTTTAATTTTCAATTTATTTCAATTAAATATACAAAACAAAATCATATATGTTTAGACCAATGACGTCATTTTGAATATTTATATATATATAGGTTCATTCCGGTTAAGATCATCACTAGCAATAATGATTTAAAATAAAATTTATACAGAAAACGATGGATGAGCATGAGAGAGATATATAAAAGTGAGCAGGAGCCCGACTATTCTACTTATGACATGTATGTTTGCTTCCGTAAATTTTAAGGAAAAACTCAATATTATTAAATAATATAGCGGAAGTCAAAGTTCATTTTTTCTCAAAATGTGCTAACATTTTAACTTAATCTGTTGAAATTTTTAAGAAATCACTAAAATTTCTCTTTTAAATGGGTGAAATTTTTATCAAATTTCATCATTTATTATGTTAAAGTTTTAACAAATTTTATTGAAATTTTTTCGAAATACGCAAAAATTTCATTAAATTCACTAAATTTTAACGCGAACTCTATGATTTAAAAAAAAAAATTCTAGTTCTGCCTAAATTCCGTATCGAAATTTTTGAAAAATTTGCTAAATGTTAACCATCTCTATATAAAATAATATATTGTTGCCACACCTCAAGGAGATCCTCTCTTGATTGGGTGTTCTCATTATCTGCCGATGCGTAGGCACTCGCGAGTGAATATCGACTGCCGTATTAATACAATAATTAAGCTCCCTACGCATCGGCTACCAAAGGCACAGAATGAAAACACTCAATCAAAAGTGGCATTTCCTTGAGGTGTGACAACTATATATCATTTTATATAGAGATGATTACCATAAATTTCATTCAAATGTATCAAAATTTATGATTTATAGAAATATTACTTTAGAGATTTCTATAGATATTTTTGAAAAAAATTATAAAGTTTAGTGTAAATGTAGAATATTTTCAAAATATTCAAATAAAATCGGATAATATACGAATGATGTTTTTATTGCAGACTCTCGACCAGCCTACAATAAAAACATCTTTCGTATATAATAAACAACGATCGCAATAATACAAACATCATAAAAATCGAATAATGTTTCTATAAAATCATCTAAAATCTTGAAATGAAAATTAAAACAAAAATTGTTTAAGTTACACAATATTTTCTAAATACGCCACATATGCGAAAGATTTATTGTTAGTGCAGACAAATTAGCATACATTGGTCTAAATGAGTTAGTAAAAATAGTGTGAAAATTGGCCTGAGCTATTAGACCGAATGCCTATTTACAAAAAGAGGTTCTGAATGGAACTTTCTTCCAGAAGACATAAGAAAGATTAGTTCCCTAAGAGAATTTAAGCTTAAATTTTATACATATATTTGTTACAGTATTTAAAATATTTAGATTATTTGAAATTAAGTTAGAAGTTATGGTTTCGAATTTTTGTTTACTTTCTACGTTAGAGTGCCGTTTCTTTTTCCTAATCATACTATATAAATTTATGTATGACAACTTTTCGTATAGTTTATTTGTTTTATATGATTAAACGTTCTAATTTTTAATTATCGTTTTATGGATATTTTATAAATTAAAAGCGTTTGTAGGATTCAGCCGATATTTTGAAAAACGATTTAAGAAATCACCCAAAATAATAAATTGCAGCCGCATAGAATTGTCAATAAATCAGTGTTAATGTTGTTGTAATATAACTTGCATCGAGTAAAGCTTACAAACGATTTTAATCTATAAAAATATCCATAAAACGATAATTATAAATTAGAACGTTTAATATATAAATTATTTTTAAAATAATTATATTTTTGTAAATTTATCTCTATTTTATCTAGTATAAGGTCACCGTACTTTTGTACAATTTGTATATACTTGAATAAATTATTATTATTTTAAAATATTCAATTCAATTCAATTCATTTATTGCCCAAAAATATTTCATAAGATATAATTTAATTACATATTTGTTTTTTTATTTGTTTATTTTTAATAATTGGTCCAGGCAGTCTAAACTTTATCGCAGACATGATCTTTATTACTGACTAAATATATATAGATTAAGAAGGAAAAACAGTGTAATAAATTTAGGGAACAGGAAAGGGCAGGGTTTAAAAACCTGTTACAACATAGCTTAATATAAAATATTAAAATCATATATATAATGTGGGCATTATACTGAAATTAACCTATATTCGGATTAGTATACACATTAAAAAATATATTATTTACTTAGAGTAGATGATATAGATTATAGAATATATATAGATATAGAAACATATTATACATTAAACATAAACGCACACAAATAATTTAATAAACAAAATCTGTTCGTATAATTCGTATATTATTATCATAATATGAATTATAAATTATTGGCCAGAGTCCATGAAAATATTATAAATATTTTTTATTTTCCGTCAGTTTAAATAGAAAAGTATTTTGGAATATTTTGTAACAAACCTATTCCTACATATATATACTGAATATAATTAACTACAATTATAAATTTACTTATATATTTTTGTTTGGGTCATATGCAAAAGTCAATGTACCGACAAATTTATTAGTTATAAACTTATAAGTAACAATATGTAATTATATAAGCATTTATTACAGCTGTATATTATTTTTGTACTTTTGAACTTTGAGCTTCTGTATATAGAATTTTTCTGTTCGCAATTTGTTTTATATATATAGTTTTAATTGTACGGTGCAATTCAAATCCTAAAAATTCGATAGAAAAAAATTATAAAGACCCACAATTTGTCCTGACCTTATATCTTAATATTCTAAAAATCACTTAATTCTATGGAAAAATGTTAAGGAATGTCAAAATTTTGCCATAGAAGACAATTTATTTATTTAATTTTTTTTAATCTAAATCTGTTGATATATAAGTTTATATACAATTTTTTTAATCTTTACCTGAACCTTTTAAAAATCACGAAATTCAGTGAGAAATCTTTATAAAGATGGTCAAAATATTGCGACTGCTATAGAAGCCAATTTAATTTGTTCATTTTTTTCATCTAAATCTGCTGATATTAGTTTTTAGAAGGAATGACCCTATACTACAAGAATAAACATATTGATATAATATAGCGGGGAAAGGTATACAGTGCAAAAAGGTTTTTAATTTCTAAATAATTACTATGAAATTAATTATTTTATGTCAGTTTTTACTAACTATAAGAGGTATATGTAATAATTTTTACTCAAAATTCTCAAATGATATATTATTATTTTAACATCATATCATACACATATGAATTGTATATTATATGAAACTTGCGATAAAAAATATCTTCTTTTTGTTGCGCCTTATCTTTATTTATATTTTTTTATAACAAATTATTGTTAAATATAAATTTTTTATCTGTGACTGAGCTCGATTATGACTTTTCTTTAAATTGAAATTCTTAAATAAATATATAAACCCAGTATAATATATAGTGTTATATAAATATTTAATTAAATTATATATAAGTATAGGAATTTCGCTATTCTATAATATATACTCAGCATTTCATATAAGAAACCGTATTTTTCTGAAGCAAGAATAATATTTACGAAATAATAATATGCCGGCAGCTGATGATATTGTAAAAATCGATATTCTTTTATGTATAAGGAATGTCTCGTCTACGGTAAGCTATATTGCAGCGAAGTACCCCTTTTATATAACCATATATTATACTTTTGAAAGTATATAAAGAAGAATAAATATCAAATTACCAACCTGATTTTACACATTTCACAGCCTCATCCACAGACACAATATTTGGTTTTCTATTTAACGGCTGCGATGGTTCTGGCGAATAACTATAGTAGTTGTTTACTTGAGCTGCTGCCCAAGAACTACGTTGCGACCATATTGATTTACTATTTTTTAAAACTTTTACTAATTTATTGGAATACATTTTTGCTGTTTATATTAAAAATAAATAAAGTAATTCACCAAATACGCACACTATTCCAATATAGTTTTATTTTGGGTTAAATGGCACTTATATAATTACACAAAAAAAAACTAAATCCATATAGAAAACACTTTCCTTTCCTTACCGCTAATTCTACGATTACTGACTGCGAGTTATATAAATAGAAACCAATAAACTTCACCCGGTCTTATATTATCTTCAATATGCGTGCATTTGTATAACGAAAAAAATTGCTGTTTTTATCATCAGCACAATAAACAAAATTTTATATTATTCTACTCTATACACGTACAATATAATTCTTTTAATATTTTCTTCACTCTGATTTAATAAATTTATTTAACGCAATTTGCGGTACATTTAGTTATTTGAAAATTTTTTGAATGAAAAAATAACAATTTACTTACATACCAAAATATAGGGGACGATGATCATTCAAGTAAAATTGCGCGAAGTTGTGTGTATGTGCGCCGAATGTACGTATATATACTATAAAGAAAGTCGCTCAATATTAAATATAAAATATAATGTGAATGTTCCTATTATGGTCACCATATAGGATTTTGTTTGCCATCTTTTTCGCCACATTTATTTTACTTTATCTTATGTTTTAATAGTCCTATCTTAATTATTTTTTGTCAAACATAATAAGTTTAGCTAACATAATTTTAATTAGCGAGCCTTTATGTTAGTGTTAGTTTGTTCTATTGCGATCGGACAATTCAAAATTTACAACAACAATATGTGTATTTCATATATATATCATATGTTCGCAACAACAACAACCAAATTAATTTTTTGCATAGCGAATTTGAATTTTTGTATTGAGTGGTACCAACCATTCAAAATATCGCATGCCAAGTACAAGTAACGAAATGGTGCACATGTTTTATTTTGTCCTGATTTCGTTCCATATCTATGGTCAGCCTATACTTATGTCTTATTGTCCCGCTAATTGCCCGAAAATCAATATTATTCCGGGTAAAAGGACAAAAAAGTTTATGCTGGAATGGTTGCAATATCCATATTATATTATAGGTTTCAGTTCCAATATGAGTAAATATAATAGGTTTATATAAAAATTAAAAATAAATAAATTTTTTTGACCATGTTTTCATTTGGTTTTGGGGAAAAACTTCGAAACAAATTTATCTAATCCCCTTACTTTGTTTGTTATTCTTTATAATGTGCTAAAGTTTTTCCAATAACAATCTAGAATGTTGTAGTAGTATAAAGTTTTGAGTAAAATGACAGTAAATTTACCGTCCTATTTTAAAAAGTTACCGTTTCTGAGATATAAAATAGTCACTGCAGCGACTATGGTTTTTTTTTAATTTTTTTTATGTTTTCGGCAATATTATCACCTTTCCAAAAATTCATAATTAGGCATTTTAGCAGCAATTTCAGCAAAAGTCGAAAAAATGAAAAATTTGCTCTAACGGGAGGGGTTCGAGTAATCGGATACTCATAGAACAATTTTTTTTATCTAAGGGTCTATAACCCGTTTAAAATCTTTATATATAATATATAATTTATATATAATTCTCTCACATTTTGTAAAGTAAAAAAGACCATATATGCTGACGAGTCGAAGCACGAAACATAGATATGGAATGACTCAACCAATCTTTTATGACGATAAAGACAAACGATATTTTTAATATATCGATTATACCGATAGCTATATTATTTGGTATAATTATTCATAAAAGGTTGACAGGAACATCCAAATACATAACGCCCAACGGCCCAAAGGCTTTAACATTATAAGCTTAAACCGTTAAACAACGATAAAATTTCCCTTCTAAAAATTTTAAACAAAGCGACAGTTTTATATTTTGGCTACCAGGTATATGTTGTTTTTAGAATTAAAAGCTTGTTAAAGCGGTAGGGCGTTATGTCTTTGGGTGTTATGTCATGTCACCACCTACATTATTCTTATCTCATCTCTTCCTCCATCTTCAGATTTATTACTGTCATATGCTGATCTAAACCCCGTTTAACTCAAAATGTAAAAAATGGATGATATGACATTTTCAATGCTTATATGTATGATTTCAGAGTAGACTCTATAATACCTTTCATTGTATAAGCAAATGAAATGTACCATTTTGTTGGTTTAAGAGTGCTCATATATATAGAGAGAGTGTTTACATATAAATAAAATTTAAATTTCGACCAGTTTTGAGTAAATCCTGTTGGTTTAAACTAAATAAAATGAAAAAACAAATAGTGTACCATATAGGCAAATCATACTTATATAACAAACATATTGCTTTGTATAATATTTTATTTTTCAATACAACAATCGCTATATACTAATACAAACTTAATAGAAATAAGTCATTAATATACGTTGATTGTTGAAATTATATATTTGTTAGTTTTATTTTGTTGCTCGCTTTTCGAACAGAGCAATAAGCTTTCAATATAAATAGTCTTTGCAACTTTCGTTGGGCGCTAAATGTAATGATAAGAGCTTTACTATATATGAAATATGGTCATTGGTGAATCTATATAGTTGTTTCTGAAATGATAAAGTTGTATAATAAATAATAACATCAACTACCTGCTATGCTACCTTTATTTATTTATTTTTCATAAACCAACATTTACCTATATTATCACTTAATATTTAATAAGACTTTTTCTTTTAATTCACTTCAAAATTTAACTAAAGATTAATTTTAATTATCGAATTTTCCCCATAAAAAAAGTCGTATTTATAAAATATTAACCTATAAGTACATTAATTAAATTGTCATTATTATTTTATTAATACTGACCTGCGTTTGCAACATATATAAAATTTATTTAATATTTCTTGTATTATTTCCTATATTATTGAAATAATTAAATTTAATTTGATTAATCAAAACTTAACATAACACAACTGATGTATGTAACGGCTAATAAAATTTAGGTTCGGGCATAAAACTGATGGTCCTCAAACATTTTGAACCCATTCAATTCATTTATTTATTATTTATGTATTTGGACCTTTTGTATTTAATAATTGTTAATTTATTTTAAAATTTATTATAAAAGAAACAAGTTCTCATTCATATATATATATTTGCAACAGAGTAAAGAATATATCCAAAATAAACCCTCAATCGTGTCTATATAATATAGCATAATATGGTATACTATAATACTAACAAAAACAGATCAACGACAAAAAACGCAGAAATATATAATAATAACATATTATTATTTATATCCACAATATATGAGGTCTTTTAGTTCTTGTTCGGAGTTTAGTTTGCTAAATACATAATCTGTTAGTCATTGTCATATTATTTTATAATATTATATTACACTCTGTGCACTTAATACCAGTATTATGTCTGTCTGAGAAGCTCTGAAGAAGTTGCATTAGTTTTTCTTTTAGTTTTCGTAAGTTTATAAATTTTTTTAGTGATTAAGATAATAATTAAAATAAGATCATATACAGTTAATCCATAATGAATCATTTATTGAACTCAAAGTGTTAACATATGTCATATACCTATTACCTTTATTAACTATATAACAAAGAAAGTTTTTTACTTGGAAAGTACCATATACCTAGTTACAATATAGTTTGATACAATTAAAATTATGTAAATAGGATGTTGGAAATCTATAGTAAATGTATTAATACAATTCTGGTTTCTTTGAACTATAAAGAGGGTGTTGTTGCTTTGTTATAGGCACAATAATGTAACTTAAATATTTATTTTATAGTTCTTAGCTTATCAGTATTACATATAATTTATATTTAATAATTATTAAAACAATAATTTTATAAATAATATAAAGATGAATTACTTTGAATAAATATAAACAATTAAACCTGATACTTGCTGATAATACCTAATAATTGAAAAAAAAAACAATTCAAGAATATATTCGTTATATAATATATTTTTGATTTAAATATCGTTATACAAAGAAGCTTTAATATATATACAAAGTTGGTGTTCGAGCTGATGAAGCTTTTATAGTGTACAGAAACAGCATCTCATATACCTATAACTACATTTTTCAAATGATTATTAACCAAAAAATAATTAATTAACATTTTTTTAGACAATAGAAATTTATTTGAAAATATTTATAAATTTGTGCATTTTTAAAATTCTGTGTATATTCTAGAATCTTCTATTAAAGATCTTTGAAGACAAGTATAATATATTATTATAGTCATATATATACGTCATATGACAAGAATTTAACAAATCATATATTTAAATTAGGCATTTAATTTATTTTAAAATGTTTACCTCTTTTTAGAAACACAATGAAATGATTTAAACACGAGATAAGAAGTCCAGTTCGCTAAGTATTTGCTCAATTCAAAATGTTCACACAAAAATGGCCCATCATAGCTGTGGCTTTAATTTTATTTACAAAATATCAACAGTCAACGGCACTTGTTGAGGATATCATCGATATTATTCGATTGGGCAAAGATGTGGCCGAAAATGTGCTAGAGACATGGGAAATTGTCGAGCAAACGCATTTGGTGGGTGAAATTGATGTGCCATTTTTGAAGAAAAAACAGAAAAAAGTTCTATCTCGTATGACCGAATTGTCACGACAAATTGAAGTGGTTGAGTCCGAGGTAACATAAATTGTTGAATATTGTTTAGAAAAAATAAAAATTTTGTTTTTTATTAGTCAATTAACATAGCAACGTGGACCATTGAATCGATAAATGAACGGGTTAATTTAAATACACAACTACAATTGGGTTTGAAAGAACTAAGTGACATTATGAACACAATTTCGACCCAAGAAAGTCTTATGCGAACGTTTGCCGAACATGTGGACGATTTGGAACAATCAACATTGGAACATTTCGCCGAATGGACAGTTTCGCCCAGTAATCTGGCCATACAAGGCATGCTGGATAAATTACATTTGCTTATAATTGGTGCACCAGATTTAGCTTCGGTTGGCACAACAGGATTGCTCAAATTAATTGCCACAAATTTAGAGGTACTTAAATTTTATTATATACAATCATTGTCTTTTTATACATAGCAAGTCACACAGTGGCGATATCTTTGGGAAGCTATATTAAACATTGCATTTTATTTTTTTTTGAAATATTTTGATGAGAATAAATTCATCATTTTTTATCTTTAATAAAGCCTGTTATATTTATGCAAATTACA
>JANSTW010048102.1:0-13056 GCA_027564275.1 Diadocidia ferruginosa
ACCGCAGTTACATTTGTATAGTGTGTTTCATGTTTTTTGCAGAAACTAAATGTTACCGTAATGAAAATCTACCTTAACAGTTCGGCTAAAAAGTTCGTAAAAGATAACACATAGATGGCGCTACTAGTATTAAATCCATATGATATTTACCTTCAAAAGACACGTGTAGAAATTTGACCGTTATCGTACTATTCGTTTATGAGATATAACATTTCGAGTAAAGCAAATTTTGTTAGTTTGAAAATAAGAAAAAAAGGAATTTTGTGTGTTTATAAAGCATCGTTTTTTGGCGAAAAAAATACTGTTGAATCTAATGTTTGGCTTGATAAACATTATTTGAACTCTGCACCAGGATAATTAAATATTGAGAAGTGGTTTTTAAGTTTAAACGATGCGAAATGAGCACTGATGACGAACCACGCTGTGGACGCCCCAAAGAGGCTGTTACCCACGAAAATATAAAAAAGTCCACAAAATAATTTTGGATAACCACAAAGTGAAGTTGATCGAGATAGCTGAGACCCTAAAGATACCCAAGATATCGTTAATGTTTATTTGAGTATGGAGAGGTTGACGCGCAAGCTCAGAATTGACACAACAACGAATTGATGATTCTGAGCAGTGTTTGAAGTTGTTCCATAGTAATAAACCCGAATTTTTGCTTCGTTTTGTGACAATGGACGAAATATGTTTTCCTTATTTTATTCCGGGGTCCAATGGACAATCAGCCGAGTAGACTGGACTTAATGAACCGACTCCAAAGCGTAGAAAAACACAAAATTCGACAGACATATGACATTCAGTAGACATATGGCATTCAGTATATTTTACGATATTCATCGACTATAATAAAAAAGGTAAAAACGATCATCAGCGACTATAATGTCGCGGAAAAAGAACCCATTTGAAGTAAAAAAAAAATAATTTTCATCAAGACAATGCACCGTGTCACAAATCAATGTAAACGATGGAAATATTGCATGAATCGTGCTTGAAAATGCTTCCGCATCCATCATATTCTCGAGATGCCGCCAGAGATTTTTTTCCTATTCTCAAATCTCAAGAGAATGATCGCTAGAAAGAGGTTATCGCCGAAACTGAAGCTTATTTTAAAGCCAAAGACAAATCGTACTATAAAAAAAGGATCGAATAATTGTATAACCGCTATATTCGTTGTTTCGCCCTCGAAGGCATCTATAATGAATAATAAAATCAAATTTGATCAAAAAAGAGTATAGTTGTAAGAAAAAGTATGTTAAAAGTATGTCTATGTTAGCTTACGAACTTTTCAGCCGATAACTGTTATAGGCTCTAAAAATCTATAGTTTTGCTTAATCTTCCAATTAAAAATGTTAGTAGATGTAGAGTTGTTCGTAGAAAAAAAAGTGTTATCTTTGCAATTTGTTTAATTTTTTATAAACTTTAATTTGTTTTTGTTGCTAGTTAAGCGGTCGTTTTTATGATATGATTTTGTTGTTTTTTTTTGTGGAGATCCTTTTTTCCTTTTCCACCTATAAATCTGTTTCTGTATACATAGGTAGTATCGATAGGTTTATTAATATTAAAAAATACAGCAGCGAGGTGATTGAATCAAATTCGACGTAGCGTACAAAAATTTGTGTGAGCTTTTCAAATCCTTGGGGGGGCACAACCTCCCCCTGCCCCAATTGGCGCCACTGGTTACGTTCCAGTGGTCAAATTTTCAATTATAGTGTAGTTAAACAAACGCATAAATTGCTACATATATATCGATATAATTTTTTGCGGCATACGTAGTTATTACAAGCATCCCATAATTTTTCTTATTAAATAATTAATTACCAAAAACAAGTCCAAATCAATTTTAAACTTTATAAAAATATATAGCACTAGGTGTATATAGCTATCAGCTCAACAAAAATGTTGATATTTTATATCACATTTAATTTATTGATTGAATTGACCTTCCAAATACATTACCATCAATATACAGCGAGCTTAAATTATATTATTATCATAACGACAGGTATAAAATAACGCATTTATTACAAAAGCTGGTCAACAAAACAAAAAAAAACTATAAATAAAATACCAGCTTTAATTTTAAGTTTTAAATTGAACATTTTTTGTATTATATTGGTACCTATACGATTTAAAATCAATAATTATATAATTTAACATTATAAATAGTTTAAAATACAGAGGCTCAATCTATATGCTACGCGCCCCCCAATAGAAATGCGCAATTTTGTCATAAACAATATATTTTTAATATTATACTAAATACACCCAAGACAACTTTTAGTGCGAGTAAAATGTTCGAGGCACTAAATGTTATTCGATTTTTTTTAATTAAAACTTCGTTAAATTCTGATAGATTTATAGTTTCTATAATTATTTCGGCAGCAGTACTATGAACAAATTGCTAAGCAGCAGTAACTTTTTATTAATCTGCTGCCCCCTCTGTTTTGAAAATAAAAAAAAAGCTGAAATTAATCCTCAAAAAAATCGGCTTAGACATTTGTTGCAGCAATTTTAAAAAAATATGCTCGAGCGTGTTCAGCAGACGCAGCAGATGGCTATTAGCAGCAATAAGTTTTTCAATCTGCTGCCACTTCCTGACCAGTAGATTATACATTTGATTATAAATGGTTTCCTATATGTTTGCATGTACATTTCCACTGCTAATGTATGTTGCATTTCCGCTTTGTCGCTTCATTATAACCCAGGTTTAATTGTATACAGATTTTGTCACAATTTTTACTTATATCCACTTAAAGCAGAATGTGATGGAGCGCATTAGATAAAATTTTACGAACAACTTACAGCTTAAAATTAGTAAAATAAATTTAAATAAAATTAACTGCAACACTAACCATATTTCAATTTTTTTCCCTATAGGCCAGACTGACCAACTCTCAACAGTTGGCTGAAAAACCGTATAGTCAACCAAAACAACAACGAAATCGTCCATTTTTAAATAATGTGCAACAACAAACGGATTTTTTACCCTCAGCACCAGCGCTCGATAATGCAAACGAAGCAAATAATAGCAATAATAATAAGTTTTATCGAAATCAAATATACAAAAAACCAAGTGATTATGTAACTAGTCATGAATCATCACTAAAAAGTAGAAATCGATTCCAACCAACATTAAGCTCAACTACCCCAGCCGCCACGGAGGGTACAAGTCGACGAAACCGATTTAATCCATTGCGAACAACAACCGGTACAACAACCACTCAAGAACAATCGCAACCCGAAGTTGATGAAGCTGATGATGATGCATCAGATAATAATTTTAATTCTAATCGTGGTTTTTCAGTTGTAAATAATAAAAATCCATTTCCACGTCAACCACCACTATTCAACAATGAGCAGCAAGTAGACACCATAAACAACCTGTCATCCAGTCAAGGAGGCCAACAATCATTTGATTCAATTAATGTGACCAATAAAAATATTAAGAACTTGGATGAATTAGACGATGAGGATATCAAAAGTCTTACCGCAGACATTGATGATTATTTCTATGATAGTGCGAAAATTCTGAACAATCGAAAATTAAATCCGTCACCAGATTTTGAAGATACCGCAATATTGCTGAATCCGGCTGTGAGTAAGGATACTTCAGAGAAAGTTAATCAAACAAATGAACAACCAAAAGTAAGTCCCAATGAAAAACCTTTAAAGAGCGAAGAAAGCGAAATAGTCGATGGCCAACCACAAAATACCGACGAAATTGAAGTACCCACAGAAGATGATGGTAATCAGAAAGATGAACCGGTCATTTTACATTCAAATTTTTATCTGCCTAAAAATAATGAACAAGAGGAAGAGGGTGACGAGGAGTTAAACGAACCTATTAGTCAAGTGGTTGAAATGAAAAAGGAACCTAATCCTGGATTTGAATATGAGTATGAGTATGAAGAATATGATGATGAGAGCACCACTGTTGCCCCAATTGACAATAAAGAACCTGTGAATGGGGTTAGTGAGGATAAGGGCGGCAATAATAAAACAGCCGATGAGATTTTAGGTAAAGCCGTCGTGTCTGTAGTAACGACAAAAAGTGTGGTAAACGGTTCCACTTCAAATCCAGAAAATTATCCAGAAACTAATTCAGAAAAGCAAACAGAAATCATTAAAATTGATGACAATAATACCGATGAGGATGCGGTGAGTAATTCAACAGAAAGTTGGGTCGTTGTTGCCTCCGTTCAAACCAGTAGAAGTGTGTCTGGTGCTAGATTTTTACCATTTCCACAAGTTGAACAGGAAGAGAAAAAACAAACTTTATCCGATTTAGAAGCAAAACTTCTGGAAGAAGAAGAAGAACTAGAGCGGGCAAGGCAACAAAGTATAGAGTCTGAAGAAAGTACGACAGTTGGTTATAGAATGGAGGATGAAGAAAGTTCCACAGTTAGCTCGATTGAAGGTGTTACAGAGTCAGACTTCAAAGATTCAACTGCTCACTTTGTGTCCAGCTCAACAACCGAACAAATGGTTAACGTTTCTCATTCAACCGAAAGTATTATTGATAAATTGGACAGAGTGCAGTCAGAATTGTCCAGTGGTTTGTTGACTGGTAAATTTCCAATTTTAAATGAAATGCCCGAACACATAGAGGCTACTCCTTCATTGCCGAAAAATCTGCCGGTTGTAATAAGAAGATTTACACCGCGAACTTCATCAACCACCCAAAAACCTGATAACTCTAAGCAAAATGCATTTGATAATCTTCAAATGGACGATTTAGCTACAGGATTTCTTCCGCCAGGCTTTAAACCACACAATAACAGTTATAGGAATAAGAAAGTTTCCACAACTACTGGTCCTGCATCATCGACGTCCGTGCCAATGTTAGAGGTGGCAGCGCTGGATCAGCCACGTTCTAGAAATGCAACTATTCGATCATTTAAAAATAGTCCAGTTGCACAAGACTTAGCAGTTGCCGGATTCGAATCGAAATCCAGCAAGACGGCAAATAATCCAGAAAATGCTAAACTATCTGATATTTTGTCGAAAATTAAATTTGAAGAAAATTTAGACATTCTTTTACCAAAAGACTACAATAAATCAAAGACTAGTTCACAGGATATTTTCAAACAATCCACTATATCCGATTCAATTGATAAATTCCTACCGCCTGGCTATAAAGCAACCTCTAAACCAGAAGAATCTACCAAAAAGTATCCACCAACCATTGCCGATGATGTAAGCAAATTTTTACCGCCCGGTTTTAAGGTCCCATTTAAACCGTCTGTAACGAAAAAACCAGCCGCATTTATTCCTGTTGCTGAAGATATTAGTAAATTTCTTCCGCCCGGTTTTAAACCATCTGCAGATGATCAAAATATTCCAGCCGCTATACCCATTGCTGACGATCTGCTTAGCCAATTATTACCGAAAAACTATAAACCAAAAGAAGAAAGTTCAGTCCCGATAAAAATTAATGACAACTTGTCCAAGCTACTGCCACCCGGCTTTAAGTTGGACGAATCAACGACGGAAAATATTCCTGAAACTATTTTGAAGAAACTTAAATTTAACGATGTTTCTTCATTGGTGCCAACCGATTTCAAATTGAATGATACAACCGCAAATGACGATTCAAATATCCCAGCGCCTGTTATTCCGGCCGTGAAAAAAGATTCGTCTTCATTAAAAGTTGTTTTTCCAAAAGGATTTGCTAAACGTCCGTCGACAAATCGCATTACAACACCTAAACCTGTACACGCCGAAGGACCAGCTCAACCTGGCATAACCATTAGAAAAGGACTGCCAACTAGGTAAACTATTTTTTTTCGTTTTTAATTTTATTTAAATATTAAAACTTTTTTATGCAGAGCCACAACAGAATTTACCGGTTGGCCAACATCATCAACCACTCCATTGTCTATAGAAAAACTTTTAGAACTACAAAATGCTCAAAGTATAGACATTTCGGAACTGTTGGGAGCACTGTCTTCGTCAACATCGTCAACCAGCACCACCACAACAACGACCACCACTACCACAACGACAGTTCGACCCACCCAACCAGGCTATTGTCATTCAGAGTGTGATTTGGCCGGCACTATCAAAATTGTCGACGGTGTTAAGTGGAGCCCTGAATTGCTGGACCACAATACAGACGAATGGAAGAACTTGGCCAAGGAAGTTGAATTACAAGTAAATCATTTTTTTTTAATAATTCTATGAGATTAATTTGATCTTCCAATTTGAGTTGTTTTTGTATTTTATAATTTCATCATCATCGAATCTTTACTCCAAAGCAAGGAAGCGTAGGGACCATTTTACCCTTTTTTAAATCTGATACCATATATAGCCATATTTTTTGGTGATCAGTGGAGCGAGTTTTATACTATATGAAGTATCCTATATCTGTTAATATCATATAGGCGGATCAACAGCTTTCAGTGACTTTCGAATCACTGCGATCGGTTTTTAATAAACACCTGCGAATTTCATAATTTAGCGCCTAAATATTTAACAAACTTCTCTGAATACAACAAAATTTTTCACTTTATTTTCAAAAAAATCTCTGATATGAAAAAATTCAATTTTTTTTAAAGGTTTGTTGAATAATATTTATCGGCCATTTCGAAATTTCCTAATCTAATCTTATCTTAAAATCTAGCAAACAATGATAAGGACAATAATAAGAAATAATGTCTGTGCGACTGAAACAAAAATTTGCTATTAAGATTTCTGTAAAAATATTAATGCATATACTATAAAATTAGCAATACTATTATAAAAATAGGCCGTAAGAAAAAACCATAATATTAGAAAGATAAGATTGTAAGCGTTCATCCTGTCTATCTATAATCTATAAAAAACCCTTATAAGAAATATGTTATATACAATATACATAAATGATATACGAAAAAACTAGCTTGAGCGAACAATGGCAGGAATCAAGTCTAAAAATAGAACAACTATAGATGTTAATAAATTTATACCTATTCGTTGTTGGGATGGTTTTGAAATGTTGACAAGGACGCAATCGAGTTTTGTTTTATTACGGTTGTGCGTGGTGCGAAAAAATAAATGCATTGTTTTTTTCTAGAAATATTATGAAGCAGTTCGAGAGAGTATAATATATTGTGTGTACCTATCTCATTGATATTATTTATATATTTTTTTAATAAAATAAATAAATAAAATGAATTCAAAAATTATAAAATATTTAAAAAAAATACCATACCTGCATTTGCATAGATAATATTATACTATATAGCATAGTATTACGATTTACGATGTTATCATAAAAATCATTTTTTTAGGTTATGTTTTTTTCTGTCAAATATGTTATCCATAATTTGCTATAAAATAGTGGGAGTTGACAAACTATTAGTTCAGTCTACCCATATGTTAGTTCAATAAGCTATCTCTTTCTATAGAAATCCTAGATTTCATTAAGATTAGGTTAGGTTAGATAAGAATAGGAGATATGAAAACCTAGCTTTATGATAACAAATTTCAACATTTTCATAGCCAGTTAGTTGATTTACGATTTCCTCTACGCCGTAGTTTTTACTAAATATTTACAAGGCAGTGGGAATAAAAAGCCTTATTTATTTTGGAGCAAATTGGCAAGGCGCTTTCTTATTTTGGTCATTGTCATTAATTTTCAAGGACCCCACGTCTAAAACTGACTTTACAAAACCTACAAAAAATCCATATAATGCATAACAATAACGTCAATTGTTTTGTAGTTATTTAAAATAAATAAATAAATGTAATTTGTCCGAAGTAACAAAAAATAACAACAAAGAATATCCATCATAAAATCATATTTTAATTTATTTAACGACCAAAAATTTCTGAAATTTTTCAAATGTTTTGATTTTAATCATTAATTATAATATTATTAAATTTATTTTGTTATTATGCGATACATAAAATTATAATAAACCTCTATGTCTATCCGCAATATTTTACTTTCACTCACTCGCACTACTCACTATAAAATATATAAAGTCTTAGTCGGAAGCGCATTAGAAAAGATAAAAATTATAAATAACTCACCATTAATCTTTCATAATATTTTTTAATATATTTTGAGTCTCATCATTTTAGTTATAAAACAAAAATCTGTTGCCATTTGCACACGATATGTGGAAAAAACTTTTATTTTTATCAGAGCTTCTATTTAAAATAAAAAGAACATCCAAAAAATATCGCTTCCAAGATTGTAGCATATCTGCATTCCCGTTTTTCTTTTTGTATATGAACTACCCCTTCCTGTGAATCAAAATGCTTCATATTCAAACAATAAGAAAACCAAAAATCGGTCCGAGAGCCCCCAGTATAACTGGGATGCTGCTTTTACTATATCTTAACATTTGAAAATTGACACAAAACAAAATATTCTCTATCACTCTATTAGTTCACATTTTTATTAAAAAATTAGATACTTATAAACACATAAAATAAGTCTTTGAGTTTTTACAAGGTAGAATCTCAGGGTATATAAGAACACATAAAATCTACTCTTACACGAAATGTACCAAACTCCTCAAACCACAAATACTCTCATGATCATCCTCACATCCCCCTCTTTAAGAAATTTATGAATTGTTCACTCTTAGGTCGTGACGTTAGAAACGAACCAAACCCCAAATGCAATCCCAGAGTATGGGGCCACTAATAACACTTGCTTACTAAAAATTTGCCAAATCCGACCACTGGTAAAAAACTTTCTTGTGTCTGATATTTTGCTGACGAACGGACATTTATTTATTTTTTAGTTTTTCTGAATCAGGACATCATAAAACGTTAAAAAATGGGTCTCGGCAATTTGACCATTTTGACCTAAATTAAGGCTTTTACTATTTTCATACAAACTCCATATATACATATGGACTTTTTTAATGAATAGTAAAAGCAAAAAACTATCCCTACAAAATTTCAAGATCATATCTCATTTAGAACTTTATATTTCTTTGTGTACTTTATTTCCTTTTCTCATTTATCCCGTTTTTTTGTATGGGAACTACTCGTTCCTGTTCAAATTCATGAATTTCAATAGCAGACAATGGGAACACCAAAAATCCACCCCACAAAATTTCAAGATCGTATGACGTATCTCATCTAGAACTTTCTATTTCTGTGGTGACTATAGACGGACGGACGGATAAATTGTTTTTTTATTTTTTGGTTTAGAAAGAGAAGTGAAAAAAATATTTTTAATTTTTTCTATTTTTCAAAATTTTATCGCGATTACAAGACGTTTATTTATTCTATACTAACCGTATATAAATAAAAGCTTTATAAAAATAAAAAAAGCTTCGATCGTTTGAAGCTTAAAAATAACAACAATAATTCGCAAGCATCGGTGGTTCAGTGGTAGAATGCTCGCCTGCCACGCGGGCGGCCCGGGTTCGATTCCCGGCCGATGCAATAGATTTTTTTTAAATTATTTTAATTTTTTTCTTCTTTTCAGCTAAACGAAGTCTACAGTACATCGAGCAATTTACGAAAATGGTATAAGAAAATACGTATAGACAGTTTTAGGTAATTAATTTTATTATTATTATTATTTCTATCAAAAAGAAAGTATTTTTTTTTTAATATTTCTTTATAACCAAATTAATTTTAGAAGAGGGTCAAAGTTAAAAAGAAAAGAAAAAACCTTTTTATATCTTCTACTATATCTGCCTATAATATTTTATTACTAAGTTTCACTATATCAAACAAATGATATTTAAAAAAAAAAAAAGTGGTATCATCGTTATCTATTCTCACACACACAATTAATTTTGAAAGTAATTAAATGTGCGTTTAATTCTTTGGCTTTTAAGAGGTTTTTTCTGTTATAATAAATGTTACTTTAAGGAAAGTGTTTTGATACACCCAGAGGGCATTATAGGTTATATCTGGCATATAATTATTATCGCAGTTACATCAACAATAATTTTAAAATTTAGATTTTTTAATTTGAATTTTGATCAATTTAAAATAATTTAGCTAATGCTTACATTTTCTATTGTCTATATAATTATTTTTAAATTGACAACAATATTATGCAATATATAAAATTTTTCATAATAAAATTAAACAATAATAATGTGAATATTTTTGTAGGTGACCAAAAGACATAATGCCCAAAAGCTTTCATTTTCTTTTTCTTAATATTATAAAACAGACGTCACACCTAATAGAATAAGGTTCCATATGGCTCACAATGCGCTGTATAAGTGGCACTTATCCAGAATTTTAGTATGTTATAGACAAAAGTAAAATAAGACAAAATCAATAAAAAAAATGTTTTGGAAAATGCAAGATGGCGCCGTAATTCAAAATAGCATCAAAACAAAAAAACATTTAATAAACTCTTTTATTGTATTAACGACATTTTGTGATTTTTTTATAAACAATGTTTTACAAAAATATGTAACTTGTTATTTCCTATAACTCTTGCTTACAAAGTTTTTCCATAAAGGATTTGGTTTCCGAGATATTAACAGAAATATGCTAAAAAGACCCATCTTGAATTTTTGTCACAAGATATGACAAATCTATTCGGCCGACATCTTCTTTTTCCTGGCCTACTATCTTTTTTATTGTGTGGTAAATATCTCTATTAGTTAAGACTTTTTATTAAAAAATGTGAAGTAATAGGGAATGTTTTGGTTTGTCAGTTTTCAAATGTTAATATATAGTAAAAGCAGCATCCCAGTTATGCTGGGTGCTCTCGGGCCGATTTTTCAAGGAAATAAAATTTTCTGTTATATTACAATAGTTTTCTGTAAACATTTTTAGCAAAGGAAGTGTGTTGGTGGATTATTTTGTGGAACTTATCGATGTGCCCAGCAATGTCAATACACTGGCAATAAAACGTATGTTCCACGATGCTATCCGAGAGATGCCAATTTCAGTTGTGCCACTACAAGATTTGGACAACGACTACGATGATGATGACGAACAAATTCTCGATCAATTAGATTTGAATAACAAACAAGCTTTGCCGGTAATACCGAAAATTAAAGAAACATTTTTATTGGGTCAATTTAAATTGGATCCGATTGCAACAGATTTTATTGGTATGTTTAAAATTTTTTTAACCAATTTGTCCCGAATAATTTCCTAAATTTGTTGTTTTAGTTATTCCAAAGCAAGTACAACCAACCGTTGAATATGCCGAGCAAAATTCATTTATACCGCAATGGGCCATAGCAGTTATCGTAATTGGCGTCGGGTCATTGTTATTTATTATTGTATTTGGTGTGGCTGTGGTAAGGACAATAATTTTGATAGATTTAATAAGAAAAGTTCACGAATTAATTTGTTTGTTTTTTTTGCAGTTGGTCAATCGACAGAAAAGATCGAAAAAGAAACAACCCGTACCTCTGACGGCCGACATGTTAAACGAATTAAATAAAAATCATATGGGCGGCGGTGATAAATACGACCATGATGATTTTTATAATCCTGAAGACACGTGGACGGATACAAAACATGCAATAAAACCAAAAGTAAGCGTCTCAGGGCTTTGTACGCTAACATTATGTCTGCAAAATATTTTATTAACAGGACTTTCGCGAAAAATGTCCTATAAAAGTTTTTTATCTTTTTTTATCTAATTAGCTAGTTTAGAAATGTGCAGCGTACTATGAATATTCCGTCTAGTTTGCTGGTTTAAAAATGTGTTGCGTACCCTGGCTATTCTATCTAATTTGGTAGTTTATTAATGTACAGCGTACCCTGACTAATCAATCTAGTTTGCTAGTTTTGAAATGTGCAGCGTACCCTGAATATTCCGTCTAGTTTACTAGTTTGGAAATGAGCAGCACCTCTGACTATTCTATCTAATTTGCTAGTTAAGAAATGTGCAGCGTACCCTCACTATTCTATCTAGTTTGCTAGTTTAGAATGAGCAGCAACCCTGACTATTCTATCTAATTTGCTAGTTAAGAAATGTGCAGCGTACCCTGACTATTCTATCTAGTTTGTTAGTTTAGAAATGTGCAGCGTACCCTCACTATTCTATCTAGTTTGCTAGTTTGGAAATGTGCAGCGTACCCCGAATATTATATCTACTTTGCTAGTTTGAAAATGTGCACCATACCCTGGCTATTTTATCTAGTTTGCTAATTTGGAAATGTGCAGCGTACCCTGAATATTCTATCTAGTTTGCTTGTTTAGAATGTGGGAAAATTTAGACTTTAGAGCTTATGACCCCAGGCCCTAACGGATCCTGTTCCTGAAGGGTGGGCCGTCGCAGACTTCGAAAACCACTATAACTCTTGGCACTCATATCCCGTTTGGACGGGGGAAAAATTGATATTTTGTGGGGGTTTGAGAGAAAGGTAATGGATGTATGGTATTAAATAAAAGTTATTACGAATACCTATCATTTACAAAATATTTTGGGGCAAATCCAATACTCCGTGTAGGTAGGAGGGGCAAGAATCGGTTTTTTCCATATATTTGTTCATAGGAGGGGCGGGCCGAGATAAACAATTTTGGTGGGTGTCAAATAAAAGATAGACACTTGGAGCAGTTACCCATAAAACTTTTAAAGCTTAAGAAAAACAAACGTAACACATTAAGGGGCGGGGTTTAAAAAAATCTACAATAATGCAGTTTTTTGTACTTTTTGCCCTTATCAGGACCCCATGCTTTGTGTTAATTTTCTTAGCACTCCCTGCTAGGAGTCGCGAAAGGCCTCTCCCCTTAGGGAAAAAAATATAAAAATACGGTTCCTGTGCCATTTACGTGATAAGAGGGATGCCCCCCCGGAAACCTCTGATTTGTGTTAATTTTCTTAATGGAGGGCTACAGCCCCCCGTACCTGCTAGGAGTCAGGATATGTCCCCTTTCCTAGGGTAAAAAACATAAAAGGAGTCGGGAGGGGAGAACCCCCTGCTTTGTGATATTTTTTTTATTAGGGGGTGTTATTGCCCCTCCAGAACCCCTGCTGTATCATTAGATTTTTCATTACAAATAACATTGTTACCTTACCTCTTACGTGATGAGGAAGAGCCTAAAAAGTGGATTTGAGGGCCCCTCATTTCCATGTAATTATTTTTTAAAAGGAAAATATATTTTTTTTAATTAAAC
>JANSTW010048113.1:0-13056 GCA_027564275.1 Diadocidia ferruginosa
TTTAGTATTGTATACTAAAATTTAGTATATTAAATCAATATAAAAGCTTCCGTGAATCAAGCAAATCAAAAGTAGACACAAAACCGACAGCAAATATACTAGATTCAATATAATAAATCTGATTTTTTCTCTCCGTGTACCTATATATAATACGATGCGTGCGTTACACCAAAAATGTACACACACAAATGCCATAATTCATGTCGTGGTGCGGGAGCGGTATATACGTGCAAAAAAAATGCTAACTTTCCCAAAATAGTGGCGGCTGGTGGTTTTAATGCGGTGTGGTTTGTCAAAATAATCATAATAATGTGTGCTATACAATATATAAGCTAAACATACTAAAAATTATTCTAATGTTGTGTTTAGTATATAACTAGGAAATTTTGGGTAAAATTAATTTTATTTAATTATAGAAACTAACGTGTATAACTAGGTCAGAGCTTTTATTTAAGGTCATTTGAATTTTGAAATTTATATAGGCAAAAGAAAGTAGATTTGTTCCGTTTTTATATTAAATTCTGATTCCTTTAACCCATTTCGATCCGAAAATAATTTTTTTTTAGTTTAGTTCATCTATAAATATTCAAATAAAAATAAAGAAAAACAATACACAGCGATTTTTATGTTTTCTGGGACAAATATGCGGTGGCGAAAGGGTTAAATTCAAAAAAACATTATTTTAATTAAATAAATTACATTTAAAAACAATTTTAAATAAGATAAAGGCTAAGATACGTGATGTTGCAGTTTGAGCATATAGATAAAAATGTAGCCAATATATTTAGCATAATATGGTCAGAATTATTATAAATATATGAACGCCTTATAAATACTAATCCCTGATATATCAATATACATGAAGATCCTATATAATATATGCTTGTCAGACGGATTTAACAAGAATTTCTAATAAAAATAATATTTTATCCGCATATTTATATATTATGTATACGAAAAAGATCTCGCAATATTGAATAGAATCCTTAAAAAGTATTACATTATAGTCTGACCGCAAAGGCATATTATAAATTTACCTTGACCATAGTCAATTTTTCACTCTAAATCGATGGTCTCTGAGATTTCAATAGGGCGTAAGTTACAAAAAAAATATTTTCATGAGAAGAGCAACAGTTTCTTATGGTCTCTAAGGCGTCTGTTTTGCAACTGGAATTTTGTTGGACATATTTAAAAATTTTAATACCATTTAACCGAAAAGTACCAGATCATCTACTAAAAAATATCAAAAATTATGAGTGTGATGTTACGTAACATTACACTCATTTATTAAAAACGACCACAAAAAACAAATTTTTAAATCAAAAATTGTGTTGTTTTGCAATACTACATGACAACTGGAATTTTAACTTGAATACAATAACAAAGCTAGAGTTTGTGCGTAACTCTATAAAAAGCAGAAAAGAAAATGTTATTAAAATGCATTAAAAGGAGAAAAAAATTATAGAAATTTTTCATAAAGAACCTACAAAAATGTTGACAAAAATTCATGTTACGTTCTATTTAATTTAGACCGTCCCTTTCTGATATAGAACTTGAACAGAATGTAAAATATGCTTCCCTATTATCCTTAGAATATTATACAAAAATACCAAATATAATGATATGGTTATTTTTCGACTACTTAAATATTGTATATTTGCTGGTTTGTTATAGAAATGCAGAATATTTTTGATATTGAAAAGATGAATGACCGCACAAAATTCATGTTCATTTATTAAATAAGGAAAAGGAGCATTTACATTTCATATATTTTGATATTCAGATGGAATATAATTTTTATCTCAAAAATATATAGGACATAGTCTATATATTCTGGAGCTCCACAAGGACGAGTAGTAGTAAATATTATAGTAGAAAAAAAAACTGTTGAGACTTTTGTATAAATTTCAACCACATAGTAGACAGTAGTAGTATAGTTATGTATAGTATATAAGAAAATTTGAATTCATTTTTTTGACACAATTCCATTATCTTAACGCAGAGGTTCATAATATAAAGTTGCAGACATTTTATACAACATTTACATAAATTTATCATTTACAAAATACAGATAATAATATCAGCTATCCATATCTGTACAGTTTTATGCAGCGTAACAGCTATGTCATAACTATATATAGATCTATTTATGTATATCTGATGCAATTTTATTTAATATATAAGAGCCAAGTATATTTTTTTATTATATCTTTGGTATTTGAATCAGAAATCATTAAGTACATTATAATTGAAAAATATTATATAAAAATCATGTGATTTTTACTTTTTAGGATTATTTTAACTAAAAAACGTAAAAATACAAACACATTTTTGTATATCACTTTTAATTTAAAAAAAAAATTACAATTCAATCTTTCAGATTCTATCCAAACTAAATTTCCATACCATGATATGTTCTGAAAACGAATTATATTCTGCTTAAATATAAAAGTATTAAAAATAAAATTAATTTTTATCATTTTCTGAGTTATTCTAAAAGTTTCAAATGTCTAGCTAGTCTGGAAGTTAGTTAAAAATCGTTTGCACGAATGTAGTATACAAACAAATACGCAAGAAGCAATCTATTTACTTAACTTAACCTAATTTTGTAACAGGATTTCGACATATTATATTGATCAATGTTTTAATCACAAATAAACCAAAATTTAAAATTAAAAAATTGTCACTTAGTGAGTTTTAGTCGGCTGCATAAGCTGACGATATAAATATGATAAATTATTAAAAATAAAAGAATTTTTCTTCAGACCATTTTTTATACCATTTCTATAGAGCACTCAGTCACACAAAAAAATTGAATCCCATTTGAGCTTTAATTTAAAATGACAAAAATCGGTCTGATGAGAAGAGAGCCCCCGCAGCAAAACTTGATGATATTATCCCAAATTTTGATTTAAATTATAAATAATGCACCAGATGTCTAAAGAATGTGAAAATAAATAATTTTTACAAAAGAAAAATCAATTCTAAAGTATAGGACAATCTAAAACTAACAATAAATTCTGTATCGGTTTTAGGAATTGTAAAAAGAAACTTTTTCTCGTTGGTATATAATTGATCTGAAAGAAAAAAGGGTAAAATGGTCCCTATATATGGTCCCTCGCTTTGGAGTAAAGAACACGATGATGATATAATTGCCTAAAAATTGAACTAGTTATCTGTGTTATAATTTATTCTTCTTAAATATTCAAAAATGAATAAACATGTTTATAAGATTTTTTCGGAAACACATATTCAATTTTTTTTTATAAAAATGTATAAACCAGAATGATTAAAAAATTGCTAAAAGTAATTAAATATTTAATTTCAATAAAAATCTCGTAATTTTTTCTTATTTTTCAGAAAAATCAAATAAAATGCCGCAATAAAAACAATTACTATAGATGCGCGAACAAAATGCACTGACTCTACATCAATTGTTTTCACACAATAATATATTATAATATGAGAGGTATAAAGAATCTAATATAGAAATTTAGCTATTGAAAATTACCGCTAGGTTATAATTATAATATTTTTTGATAGTCATTTGTTTGTTCATTTCAGGGCTGACTTGCACACTTACTACTTACAATTACATTCCTCGTAATTAAAATAAAATAAAACAAAATTTCGCCGCTGTAACCGCGTTTTTTTAAATCGTAAGTTTGTTCGTTTCGTAGGTTTTGTTAATTCCTTTTTTTAAGAATAATTTCCCTTATTTTTTAGAAATTATTCTAAAGTGTAATTTTAACAATTTTTTTAATTTTGTGTTCTTGTGAAGAAATTGATACAGAAGAAATTTGTAAAATAATAATAATTTTTCATTGATTTTTTTTTTTAATTGACGGGCATTTGGAGTGCGTGGTTTTTTTTATTATGTCTCGAGTTCGTGAAAAAAATATGGCGTCTATGGACTAACTTATTAGTATTATGGTAAGTTTTTGTTATCTATTTATTTTATTAGTATAGTTAAAATTTATATGCCATAATAAGATGCCCCGTGACTGAGATCTTATCATGTGGAAAATGCTAAAATAAATATTATTAAATACGCCATATATTTAATTAGACAAAGACACCGTTTATATCGTAAACTATATGTTTATTTTAAAAACAAATAATCCATGAAGTAATCTTAGCACTTAAAACACGTTTCGAGCACTACGTCCCATCATCAGTATGGCTGAGAACTTCTTAAAATATTAAACTCCGTATAGTTTTATATTATGCATTTTTTTAATGAATAGTAAAAGCAAAAATTGTCCCAAAAAAGTCCATGTGCTGCTTCCGTTGCTGCTACTACAGCATATAGCAATAAAAAATTGTCTGAATAATGTATGACACAATGCACAAAAAAAAGAATTGAATGCGGTTTTACACATGGATCTATCCATCCCAAGGATATGGATATGTACACTGGTACAGCAACTATAGTGCGATAAATTTTCAAGTCATTTTGCATTAAAAAAAACATAATAATATAAAAGATATGCAAAACGTTTTAAAACATAATATTCATAAAGTTTTAGAATTTCTACATTACATATATTATGAATAGGATGTAGGTCGTTGCATTTATATATGTATACCGCAGCTGCTGCTGCTGCTACTGCTGTTTTAGGGTTAAATGTGAGAATATTAATTTTCTTTTCTTTTTTCAAGTTTTTGGGAAATGCCATTTTCAACGACACATTGTGGGATTTTACAATTATTGTCGCATTACATAAAATATTTAAAAAAAAGTTTAATTAATTTTAATAATTATTACCAAAATTCAGCTTAAATCTTTAAAAAGGACCTATACCGCACTAATTTAAGGAATAATAAATTATTTTTTCTTTAGATTCATGATTTTTAAATAAATTAAAATTAATCTTAGTGACTGAAACCGATTTTAGTTAAAAAAAATTATTTGCTCGTCTTAACTTAACCGTTACCAAAATGTCAAATTTATTTAATAAAAACTCGATGATTTTAATTTGTTTTTAATTCCAATAAATTTCATTAGAATCTCCCAAGATTTATATTCCCGATTAATATGATATAATAAAGAAAATCTATTTATGGATATAGGCAATAAGCCTTTTATTGTTATATCGATTCTCATTATTGAGGTTATGTAGAATTTTTTGCATTTACACAACTCCCCCTTCGAAACGTGAAAAAAATATTTTGTGGTAGAAAATTTCGATTCATACCTACTAAAAAAATAAAAATTTGTCTCAAAGATTTTCATAAGACTTCTAAAAGAATTCCAAAATTTATAAAAAAACATCTAAACAGCTCTTGAAATAGATGTTTAGAAGTCTACATTTTCATAAATTTAACCGAAAAGTACTAAATTTACTAGAAAATGTCAAAAATTATGTATTTTCATCATGCAATACCACATGACAACTATGGAGTTTTGACTACCTCACATTCAGTGTAGCAAAGCTAGAGCTTGTGTAACTCAAAAAAGACAGAAAATTTTATTATTTTCGTTAAAAGAGCAGACATATTTTTGGTGATGATAAAAATCCACGCGACGATGTTTATAGAATGAACATTAAAATCTTCTAACTTGATAATATTTTTTGTTTGTAAGAATTTTTAATGTAATTACTTTTTTATCTTTATATGCCAGACTAGACTATTAATATTGTCAATTTATACAAAAACTGTATTTGCTTATTCTACAGAAACTAATGAATTGGCTTGCGCAGGCAAACATTGACCAAATATATATTTGTCATAAATCATTTGTCAAATGCGCCAGCCACAAATTTCGACTCTTTTGTTTCTGCTCCAAAAGATAAAAAAGCGAAAACAAATTTATTTCGAAATTAACAAAAAGATCATGTGAAATAGATAAATTTTAGCAAAAATATTGTATGTTTGCGCCAAGAAACAAAAGGTGAAAACCAATTCATCTTGTACGATGTGTATATATACTAAAGACATTAACGCAAAACGAAAATTTTACCTTTTTACATACATTTTGTTTTGTTAAAGTTTCAGTACATTTTCTTTTTGTACATTATTATTATTCAAGGGCATACCCCAACTCTTATGTATTTTTGACTATACTGTAAGTATAAATACTAAAAACAATAACATTAGATCTCTTATGTATGTAAGATGGAATGTATGTTCAACATATTATGAAAAAAAAGATGTTCTTCCATTTAATTTTTTGCCAACTTGCTGCGATGGCAAAGAATATGTTTTCCTTTTATTAATATTTATAACCCCATATATAAACACACATATGTTCTCATAAATCCCTTGAGCATAATACTTTTGAAAATCATCATCACATCACCACCACACCAACCAACCGCACCATCATACAAAGCAAAAGCTCAAAGTCTTCACATTATCTTTTTTGCACAAATTATATTCACAAAAGCATGTTTTACATAATATCAGAGCGCAGCATTCAACAACACACACACCGAGAGTAACATGACAGTCTAATTAAAAATATTAAATTAATGCACATTCAATCTCTAAGATGACAACCATGTTCTATAATATTATGATAATAATTTCCACATTGCAGAAAAAAGCTTAATGTTATAATAATAAATAATTTTTCGCAGAGAGATAAAACAATTTATTAACATACATGATGAGGTTGACAAGACATGTCGTATACATCATGTTTCGCATAATATTTATAATTTATGTTTAGTGCAATTGACGCATAAATTATTATAATTTATAAAATATAGTTTTAGCCCTGGAGAGGTTCAGCATAATATATTGTATAATAATTTATGTTCTATATATGCGTAAGTTGTGTACAATGTATAATCGTTTGGCGTGACGTTGCTTAATTCATGTATAGATGTTGATAAAAAAAGCTGAGGGGGTAGTCAGCTTTGGATGTCTTGGGACATCTTTTTGGTTACAACACAAAAATTTTGGAATTTTTGTTAGTTTTATGGAAGATTTTTGAAAATCTTAGAATTATTATAAACCATTAGTTTTTTAGGAAGCCTTTTGGTAGCTTTCTAAAAACTTCGAAATTTTTTGAAGGCTTCAAACTTCAAAGTATTTTGATATTCATATATAATGCTGTGGAAGTTTTATGGCAGTCTTATAAAATTCTTAGCAGTCTTTTGGAAGTATTTTAGAAGTTTTTTAGAATCATTTTGAAGCCTCTTTGAAGCCATTTGTTATAAGTCTTATTAGTCTTGGAAATTTTTTGGAAGCCTTTTATGGAAATATTATTAAAGTTTTGAAAGTCCCTTAGAAGCCTATTAGAAATCTTTTATAAATGTTTTCCAAGTCTTTTCGAAGCCTTTGAGAAGTCTTATGAAATTTTGTTTAGTCTAACGAAAGTCTTCTGGAAGCTATATGGAAGTATTATAAAAGTCTTAAAAATTGTTTTTATGTCTATTGGAAAGTTTTAAATTATTTTAAAATTCATATAGAAGTAAAAGTTTTATATGGAAGTCTGTTAAAAGTCTTAAAAGTCTTTTAGAAGTTTTTTTAGATTTTTTTTAAGCCTTTTGGAAGCCTTATTAGAGACTTGAAAATCTTTTGAAGCCTTTTAGAAGTCTTTTAGACGACTTTTGATAGTTTTATGGAAGTCTTATTATAGAGGCTTGTAAAAGTCTTTCCTGGAAGTATGTTGAAAGTTTTTTGAAAGGCTTTAAAGTATCCGAAAATGTATATAGAAGTGAAGTGGAAGTCTTTTGGAAGCCTTTTAGAAGTTATTTAGAGTTGTTTTGGAAGTCTTCGAAATTTTAGAAGTGTTTTGGAAGTCTTTTCGAAGCCTTGGAGAAGTCTAATAGAAGTCTTATGAAATTTTGTTTAAAGTTCTGGAAATATGTTATGGAAGACTATAGGCAGTTGAAGTCTTTTAAAATACTTTTGGTTTTTCTAACGAAAGTCTTCTGGAAGTATTATAAAAGTCTTAAGAATTTTTTTTTAAATCTATTGGAAAGCTTTAAAGTATTTTAAAATTTATATAGAAGTGAAAGTTTTATGGAATTCTGGTAAATGTCTTAAAAGTCTGTTAGAAATTTTTTTAGAAGTCTTTTTGAAGCCTCTTGGAAGCCTTATTGGAGTCTTGAAAATCTTTTGAATCCTTTTAGAAGTCGTTTAGACGACTTTTGATAGTTTTATGGAAGTCTTATTATAGAAACTTGTAAAAGTCTTGCTTGGAAGTAAGCTTGGAAGCTTTATAGTATTCGAAAATTCATATAGAAGTGAAGTATAAGTCTTTTGGAAGCCATTTAGAAGTTATTTAGAGATGTTTTGGAAGTCTTTTGGATGTCTTATAAAAAACTTGGAATTTTTTGGTTTTATTGAAGTTTTACTAAAGTTTTGAAAGTCCCTTGGAAGTCTTAGAAATGTTTTGGAAGTCTTTTCGAAGCCTTTAAGAAGTCTAAGCTTTAAAGTATTTTAAAATTTATATAGAAGTGAAAGTTTTATGGAAGTCTGTTAAAAGTCTTGAAAGTCTTTTGGAAATCTTTTAGAAGTTTTTTAGAAGTTTTTTAGATGTCTTATAAGAGTCTTATAAATATCTTAGAAGTCTTTTGGAAGGCTTTAAAGTATTTTAAAAGTCTTTTGGAAGTCTTTTATAAAAGTCTACTGGCTTATTTTAATAAAATGTTTAAAATTTGTTAGAGGTCTTTGGTACTTGTCTTAAGAATATTTATGGAAGTCTTTTGGAAGCTTTATGAAAGTCTTATTATAGAGTCTTATAAAAGTATTGAAAGTTTTTTGGAAGACTAAAGTATTTTTAAACTCATCAAAAATGATGCGGAAGTTTTATAAAAGTGTTGGAAGTGTTTTGGAAGCATTTTAGAAGCCTTTTAGAATAGTCTTTATAGTCTTTTGGAACTTGGAAGCCTTTCAGAAATTCTATGGAAGTTTTATTAGAGTCTTGGAAGTCTTTTGGCATCCGTTTAGAAGTTATGTGTCTGTTGGAAGCATTTTGGAAGTCTTATAGACATTTTATTAAATTGTTGGAAATTTGTTAGAAGTCTTTTTTAAAGAATTTTTATGGAAATCTTAATCTTAGAATCTTAGAAGTGTTTTGGAAGTATTTTAGGAGTTTTCAAGAATCCTTTTGGAAGTGTTATAAAAATCTGATGGAAATGTTATTAAAGTGTTGGAAATTGTTTAGAAGTCTTTGGCACTTTTTTTTAATTCTATGGAAGTCTTTTAGAATTGCAAATTTTGGGTAGTCTTAGAATAGTTTTTAGAATGAAAGTATTTCGGTCAAAATGTGGCAGGTAGCCTCTATGGGAAAAATCTCTGGAAAACGAATAAATTTTTTCAAATAAATAAACAACAACTAAAAAAAAATTAAATATCAACCAATAAAATTCATTAAAAGCCAGCTGATTGGCAAGAGATAAAATCACCCAACTTACCCAAAAACAAAAAAAGTCAATTTGTCATCATCAAAAGCTTATTTTTATTATCTGAATTGTGAAAAGAAAATAAATGTACAATGTACATGTACCATTGTATACAAACACGAAAAACGAACGTTACGATATTACAAGATGTAGTAATAACTTAATAAGAATATTACAGGGTGTCATCGCTTCCTAAAAATTAAGCTATTTGTTCGAAAAAAAATGTTAGTTCAGAAAAAGCGCAGCCCAGAGTAGCTCGGTGATCCTGATGCCAACAAAAAAAAATCTCATAAATTAAAGAAAATGCCTCACCAGAAATACAAAACCTTTTTATGCTTTGAAATTAATTACGAAAATTTATTTATAATTAAAGACTTGCAGATATTTTGATTTCGAATTCGCTTAAGACTTTTTCAGATTTTATGATTGGAATTAGGTAAAAAACGTTGATAGAATGTGATGTTTCAAATTTAAATAAATTCGATTTCAAACTTTATAAAATTTGATAAAAATTATGTTGATTTAACTAAATAACCTTGAAGCAGGTCTGAATATAATTTATGAAACTTAAAAAATTTATTGAAAATTTCTCCCCACCAACACTTTAATTTTTTTTAAGGTCTATAGTTACGCGTGCCTCTGAAATGTATCTCGAAAAATACGAGTAAACTTTGGAGAATCACAAAACAAATTTAAAAAGAGCTATACGATAACAATTTTTTTTTGTTAATTTGAAATTTTAAATATAGATGGCCATATTAGTTCCATGTTAAACTATTATTTTAAATCCAATACAAACAAAATCGCAAAAAAAATATTTGTCCCAGGACACCCTGTACTTTTATTTTTTTAAGATCATTTTATATGTACGTATATAGTGGACTATTAAATCCAAATTAAACGAAGACGTTACGATATTATTGTGTGTTTTATGTTATCTTTACATAAATATGCCAATTAGAGAGGTTGTTGGAAAGACGCGCATATACATAAGATTATTCCTAACATTTTGTTGTTGTTGTTGCTGTTCTGATGGTAACAGCAAATAAAATGGAAGAAAAAAATATCAAATTAAGAAACAAAAGAAACAGAAATAATTCCCACAGATTACATAATAATAGGTACAAAAGTCTATCTAATATCTACATTTAATTTATATTTATTTACAAAGAAGAAAAAATCTCACATTTTTTTATATTTTAGACACATTGAGCGGCATTACATCTTTTTTTATCAAAAATATTATGAAAAAGAAATCCACATTTATATAAATCCTCATAGTGTTTAATGTTTATCTTAATATAAAACGAAACCGAAGAAAAACACTTACACGCAACATTTTTTATTTTTATTTGCACCACTTACCCCAACCCCGCATATATAGTGGGAGGATTTGTTCTTTTTTCTACTTTACTAAACGGCAAGAAATTATAAAGAAATGTAAAAAAATTCAAAATGAAATTTAAGTGTTTCGTTATTTGCCCGTTGGTATAGCTATAGAGAGAATTATCTTATGCGAGTATTTAAAAATTAATCCGCATGTAAAAAAGACTAGCTGATGCGGTGGCAAGCACTTAATCATTTCTGGTGTTTTTTTTTTAAGGAAATGTGGGAAAATTGATGAGATTTATACTATGCGGTAGAAGTAATTATTTTGAAATTAATTAAATAAAAATATGAGGTTTGTGTTGGTGCGTTTAGAGAATTATGGAGTAATTTTATCATGGAAGTGCTTTCAATGAAGGCCAGCATCCCTGTTAATGTTGATTTTTGACAGCTTTTTTAACTATTTGCAAAAAATTTCATACTTGTACATTAAAAGGCAGGTCACTCGAAAAGAACATGTCATTCTTTTCAGTGGAGTGTTGCACTTTAAAAAGACATGCTCGCTTCTTATTTAGTCAGTTTCATTTGCTGGTTAATGGTTAATGCTATATAGATGGAACCCAGTTAATCCGAATTGTATATTGTTGACACCAATATTTATCGGTTTTTCGAGGAGATGGGTGGATTGCTAATAAGCACTTGGCTATATTAGAATAGAAATTAAACTTCAGCTTCCCTTGCGAAAGCTGTGACTTGGCTTGGCAGTCGCATAGGTATACAAAAATATTTCAAAGATGTCTCAAATTGCCATATACACTAAAATAAAGTGAAATCAAATATCGCAATCGGCTCTAGTGTGATCATATAGTAAATATTCATCAAAGTTCTACTTTTACCAACAAATCTTAGATATACTAATTTCTATCTTTAATTTCCATGAAAAACTAAAATGATTTTTATAAATTTAAGAAAAAGGAGATGTATATATAGGCTCTATGCAAAAATTAAAAGTGAGATTCCGTTGATTGTCCATTCTAAGAAAAATTGTCTTTAAAGCTCTTGATATAAATACTACGAGTTGCTAGAAACCCATAAAGACTTGATTCATTGATTTAACAGAATTTTCGGAATTGACAATAAATATTACAAATTCTTAGAATATACGCAACAGAAGTGTTAAAAAGTTAAATTTAATTTTTGGTCGAAACACATCGCATTCTCTTGATAAAATGCTTTGTATATAATATAATTATCTAAATTAAAAACCGAAAATTATTTTTGTTTTATATACAAAACCCTTTTCATTATATATTAAAATATCAGTGGCGGCTCGTGATACTTGAAAAGCTTTCAACTTTGCTGATATGCCGGTCGTTGAAGTTTTTTGAAATATTGTCTATATAATATATCAACATGAAAAATACATTCATAGGACCGATCGCACCTGGACCTTATTCTCAGCAAATAATAAAAACACTAATACCAGCATACAATTATTATATGGAAAAAAACTGATATAAAATACGATCACAATAAAGCTGGTCCGTGTTTGTACTAAATATATGTAACTATGGATATAATCTATTACTGCTTTGTTTTATTATTTCATAATTTTGGATTGTGTTTATACTAATTAAGTAGATTTGAGTATTTAGTATTTTATTTTAAATCATTTAAAGCAAAAATAAAATATTTAATAACTAATAAAATATATTATTTCTTAGTTTAAACAGGTGGGTCAAGGCGTAATTGGACCTATAGGTAGAGCCGCCGCTGTAAAATATGTAGGTAAGATAGGTAAATAATTTATGTGTAATATAAAATCTCTATATAAAATTGACCTGATGCTTCTATATTATATAAAATGTGATAACAATATTACAGTATGCTGAAGCTGACCCTTTAAAGTACATAAATATATAATATAATTTTTACTTAATTAACACCTTTATATTATAATATATTAACCCCTTTAACACGTATATTTATTTTCTATACATAAAGGTTATTATTATTTTACACAAAGTAAAAGATTACAACGATAATCTGGAAATTTTTCTAAAATTAAATGGAAAATTCGCACACATAGCTTGGGGTGGGTTTAAAATTATAGGAATCTTATTGATAGAAATTTCACAATTTTGTATATATTTAGGTATACTTTAACTAATTAAAATATTTTTTTTTTATAAAAAATCAGTGGACACTGGCCAGTGACGAGTTAGGATGTTATTTTGTAGTTTTTTTTTATATCTGATCCATCTGATCTATCTAATCTATCTGATCTATGGTCTATCTAATCTATCTAATCTATCTAATCTATCTAATCTATCTAATCTATCTAATCTATCTAATCTATCTAATCTAT
>JANSTW010048124.1:0-23730 GCA_027564275.1 Diadocidia ferruginosa
TTTGAAATAAAAAAAATTGCATTCAAATTGCATTCAAATTGCACGCAAATGACATTCGAATTGCAATCAAATTTCATTTCAATTTAACGCAAATTGAATTAAAACTACACACAATTCGATTTCATATTGCACGCAGATTGAATTTATATTGCACAGAAATTTCATTCATATTGAACCCAAATAACATTCAAATTTGATTTAAATAGCATACAAATGCATCCAGATTTCAAGATAATTGCATTAAAATTGCACATAAATTGCATTCCAATTGCACGCAAATTGCATTCAAATTGTACGCAAATTGAATTTATATTGCACACAAATTTCAATCATATTGAACCTAAATTACATTCAAATTGCATTCAAATCGCATGCAATTGCATCCAAATTTCAAGAAAATTGCATTCCAATTGCACGCAAATTGCATTTAAATTGTACGCAGATTGTATTTAAAGTGCACACAAATTTAATTCATATTGAACCCAAATAATATTCAAATAGCATGCAAATGCATCCAAGAAAATTGCATTCGAATTGCACGCAGATTGCATTCAAATTGCACGCAAATTTCATTTTCACGTAAATGACATTCAAATGCACGCAAATTGCACTCAAATTTCATTTAAATTTAACGAAAACTGCATTAAAACTACACGCAATTCGATTTCAAATTGCACGCAAATTTAATTTTTACGCAAATAACATTCCGATTGCACGCAAATTGCACTCAATATTAAAAACAAATTGTTTAAGAATTTAGAATAGAATAACAAGAGGGTTTTGTTTTCGATCATATAATTAAAGTTAAGCAAAAACAAATTTTAATTTATGTGTGAAATAGAAGAAGCAGATTGATGATTCAAATTTATTAATTTATTACTAATTACGAACGATTGCTGTACATTTCAAAAATTTAAAAAAATAACAAAATAAAAGAAAATATATTGAATCGTTATAAATACTTGTTGAATTTTTTATCGGTAGATGGCGCATGACTAAAATAAAATTTACATTAAGACAATAACTACTAACGCCATCTTACGTTTTTATATTTTACACAATCGTTCTATTTTAGACAAAAAATTGACTTTAACAATAAAAAATTAGTAATTTTGAATCAAAAACCTTTTCGAATTAATTATTTAATTTTAAAAGAGCCAATAGCGTTAAAAAAAACTAAAGTGCGCTATTGAAAAAAATGTGCTTTTATATTTCTTCGTTTGAGCAAAAGAAAACTAATGAAATTATTTTTTTATTAGAAATGAAAAAGATTAAATTAAGAAAGTTAGTATTGCTTAAAAGGATAATTCCTAATTTCGAAAAAAAAATTATTTAAAATATAATTTTTAAATAAATTTAAAAATATATTTAATTAAATTAAAAATATTTATTATAAAACAATATGAAAATTAAAATTAATAATTAAAAAAACAAACCACCATCATTTTCTCACCCGAGCAACATCAACTAATTTTCTATTTTCGAAAATAATTTATTTTTCATTTTTGAGTTTTTTTACACAGCTAAAAAATTGCAATTAATCAAATTTTTCTTTCGACAATTTTTTTTAAAGCTCAGTTTTCCATAAACTTTTTGATTAATACCAATTCCCGTCACTGTTTAAAAATACAAAAATAATAATAATAAATATTCGAAAAAATTAGGCATAGAAACTACAAACTACTTCCCGCCCAACTCTGATTCACGATAAAAAAAAGAGGAAGAAATTTTGGTAACTAAAATATAGAGGAAATTATAATAATAGGTAAATTCTATAATGGAAATGATAAAATTAATTTTAATGATGACATAGAAGTTATTACAAAGTAACACGCAATCCTAAACATATCGTGTAAAGTAAGCTTTAGTATTACCAAATATTACACTGTCCGACATAAGTTGTTCGGTTGTTGCACTCTAGCACACATCTGATAATGAATCTATTTAGTTAGATTTTTTGACAAAAACAATTGTTTCTTGAATATTTTATTTCAATTTTACCAGAAAAAGTATTCTCTATAAGTTTTATCACTTAAGTCTACAAAGTTTTCAAAGGATTTATTCCAAGTTTTTTTTCAACTTAGCTAAATTAATTTAAATAAAAATAAATCCTTTAAAAAAATGCATCATTTTCTGTCGAAAAAACCTTAACATAACAATATTTATGTTTTCTCACTAATGTCCCAACTTATAATTTTTTTTTAAATGGTTTATTTAATCAACTTAATAAAATACCATCGTGTTCAAGAATGGTCATGATTTAAGACTAAAGTCCATAAATGGATTTATTATAATTTATGACAACAGTGCTGTACCATGAATGATACATTCAATAAAACCCAAGAAGCCCAGTTAAAAAAACATAATTTCTTTGTTTTATCATTAAAGTATACAAATTAGTGAAACTAATATGCTTTTCGATTATCCAATATAAACTAAAATTTGAGTGAAAACATGTGTCGGACAGTGTATTCTATTAATATATGGACGGAAAAGCTCAGTTTTATGATGAGACTTTCAAATTTATTGTATTGAATATTATGGCTTATTTAAATGTTTAAGACATAAACAGTTAAAAAACACAAAATAAAAAATGTCTTAATGATTTATCACTAAAGTCCACAAATTGATTATGATTTTTTGAGTTATATTGGAATTTTAATTTAAAAAAAAAAACAATAAATAAAAAGCACACATCGTTTAAAAAGTCAAAAATCTATGTTTTATCACTAAAATCTATTTTCATAATTAAAATAATATTATGGGATGCCAATCGTTATAAACACAAAAGTCCACAAATGAAAAAAAAAACGTTGACTTTCATGATAATTCTTTTATTTTCTGGGCTTTTACACTTAAGCTTAAATATATAAGGACTTGTAATACTATTTTTAGCTGATTGACGTGAAAACTTTTGTCGGACAGTGTATTACTAGTATTAAGGCGGAAAAGATCTGTTTTATGAGACTTTCTTGAATTTATCGCTAATCTTAAATTTAAAGCCATAAAATTTTATAAAAAAACACAAAAAAAAATCGCGTTCAAGATCGAAGAATCTCCATGATTTATCACTAATGTCTATTATTTTATGATTAAAATAATATTCGGGGATGCCAATCGCTATGTTTTATCACTAAAGTCCACAAATTGAGTAAACAAAATGGTTTTGACTTTCATGATTAAGATCTTAGTATATTATTTCATTTTTTATTTGTCTTTTTCTCGTAATGCTTAAGGACTCTTAAGTCTTAACCCTCTTTTTTATCTGATACCACACTATCAGTGCAAAAAATTTTTTTTTTTCAACTTTTTGAGGTGGAAATGTTCCTAGATTTAAAAATTTCAACAATAAAAATCTACAAAATTTACCATAAAATTGTCCACACAAAATAATCTACACTATTTAATAATTTTGATTAAAATTTTCCAAAATAATTCAAACTAAAAGCTCTACTAAACATAATATTATAATGCAAACCAAATAATGCAAAATATTTTGCAAAAAAAAACCTAAAAATATAAACCACCCGCGCGTAATTTATCGCATCTCATGCTCAAACCAGAATTAAAAAAAAAACAAGAGTTGTGTTTCTTTCTAGAACTATAATTAATTATGGTTAAATTATTCGAGTTCAGTTAAAAAATAGGAAAACAAAATTAAAAAAAAAACAGAAAAGGAAAAAAACAGCAAACAAAAAATTGTTTATTTAAAACATAAAAAGAGAAAAGCTTTTTTTTAGAGAAACAAAAATTGAGATTACATTTTGATCCTCTTAGAGGATTTCGTCCGATATTCGTTTGATTTGTGTGCTCAACGGGACTTGTTGGAGCTGATAGTACTTCGATTGAAGAAGAATCACGACTACCACGACTCTCTCGACTGCCTGCAAATATTTTTTTATGATGATTTTTTTCAATATGATTGTTTTTTTAGAATTTAGATTTTTTATTGTATATTGCAAGTCATTACGCGATGTTTTTTTACGGAATTTATTCTGTTAAATTTTCTCATAATGAAATTTTGATATTCTTTAGTATAAAAAAAACCCTAAAAGTGTCTTGTTCTGCGAATTTTGTTGGTGTTAAAATGAGAAAAATCTTATAATTTATTGACTTAGTGGCGTTTTCTGTTGTTTTTTTAATTTTCATCTTTCTAGGACCAAAAAAAAAGTATCCCTTAAAGCATCTTATTATAATAATCTTTGCTGCAAGCATATTTTTAATCAATTTATTCAATTAATTGATTAAAAACTTGCAGTGACCAAAAATTAATATACTCCTTCAAGCATCTTACTATAATAATCTTTGCTTTAAGAATATCTTTAATACTGCTTGAAACAAAGATTATTACACTAAGATGCTTTTAGGATTACATTTTTTTAGTAACAGAAAATTTTGATTTTAATCTGAACTAGATCCTAGACAAGTGTCACTACACTCCCTAAAGTATCTAAGTAACCTAGTTATCTTAGCTTTAAGCATATTTTTAATCAACTTAATTGATTAAAAACTTGCAGTGACCAAAAAATAATATACTCCTTAAAGTATCTTACTATAATAATCTTTGCTTTAAGTAAATTTTTAATACTGCTTGAGACAAAGATTATTACACTAAGATGCTTTTAGGATTAAATTTGTTTATTAACAGCAAATTTTGATTTTAATCTGATTACTAGATCCTAGACAAGTGTCACTACACTCCCTAAAGTATCTAAGTAACCTAGTTATCTTGGCCTTAAGCATATTCTTAATCAACTTATTTGATTGAAAACTTGCAGTGACCAACAAATAGTATACTCCTTAAAGCATCTTTATATAATAATCTTTGCTTTAAGCATATTTTTATTATTACTTGAGGCAAAGATTAGTATACTAAGATGCTTTAACAAAAACTCTTTTTTTGGTTTTATAGAGTTGTTAAATTGATTGAAAAAATATGCATATGGCAAAGATTATCACACTTAGATGCTTTAAATAGAACTTTTTTTTGTCAACAAAGTATTTTTTTATTTGTAAATTGTAAAAAAAACAGAAATCACCTTCCAAATTCAACTAAATAAAATACAAAATTTTCCCATTTCACAAAAACTTTGTCCAACAGACAATTTTTTTTTTGAATTTATGAAAATGTTTTCAAAAAAGCAGCACACATTTATGATATTCAAAATAGGTGAAGTGAACTTATTTAAAACAAGCCATATTAAAGCAAAAAAGCTTTCTTTCTCTTCTGCATTTTGTCAAAAGGAAAAAAACGAGCGAAAAATTATTAGAATTCTAGCAATTTTCTTTAAAAAAAAAACTTTCATTCAAAAAACAAATTTTAGTGTGTGAATGGTAATGCATTTCGTGTGACTAAATTAAAAAAAGGTTTGGTTTTTAAGAAAAAAATATGAAAAGTATAAAATTCTAGGATAAAAATGACTTGTTTTTGAGAGTTTTGAGTATTTTGTTTTTTTAGTAGTTTGTTCATACCCTGGGAATTAGACATGAAGAGATTGAGAAGGGAAGTAGTGCGGCGGGAAGATTTTTGTTGTTGTTGCTGTGACTGTTGTGATGATGGTTGTTGTTCGGATTGCGCTTGTTTCTTATTGTGACTTTCACCATTATTTTTATTCGATTTACGTGCGTTCGTACTTGGTACTGAAGGATTCAGTTGATTTTGAATACTTTGTGGTGATTGACTCGGTGATATTGCATCGAAATCTTCGAATTGTGATGACTTTGGATGTGAATCATTTAAACTGTGACTTGTCGAAGCAATGACCGATTGTTGCGCTGATACAGGAGACGGTGAGATGGCACCACCAGTTGCAACGGGTGATTGATTCGATGAGGATGTTGACGATGACATAAACCAACTTTTCAAATAGGGTTCCTTTTTTGTAGTTGCGGTAGATGCAACGCTTGTGTTTGTCATTGTTGGCGATGAACCAATCGATTCAGGCGATGCGGTCGGTGCTAATACATTTGTTCCCTGATTGGTTGGGGTAGATGTGTTTGTTGTGGTGGTGGTGGTAGTGGTGGTGGTGTTGGTTATTGTGATTGGTGTACTGTTTAATTGTTGATTTTTTGCATTCAAATTTGGAGAAGAAGATGACCAATTGTCCAAATCGAATTCAACAATTTCTGTAATAAATGTACAGCATGCAAGGAGAGAAATAAAATAATTCAAAATAAACACTCTTTGACTTTTTGGTTTAGACATTTTTCTTTAAAAAAATATTAATTAATTATGATGCAAAACAACTTAATTTTTCCAATTCTTTGCCAACAATTACAATTAACTTTCAATATCTAATATGATTACCGATAATTTTATCTTTTTTCAAGTATGCAAAGAATATACAATTAACATTTTTTAATTATTTACTTTAAATATTTAACAAACATTCAATAAATTAATTTAATTAAAAAAATATTTTTTACAAATAATTATTTTAGTTTTAACGAATCTATATGCGATTATTTATCTATGATTTAAATACTTTATGAAGCAACAACTCAAAATTATTTACCTGGTTTTTCCAATCCGGTATATTTGCTTAGGACAAATTGTTCCAACAATTTGTCAACGGTCATTTCGAGAAATTGACGTTTAAATTCGGAATGCACCTGAAAAGTAAAAATTTAGTTTTTTTTAGCGGTTATGAGACTAAGAACAGTAACAGACATTTTTAAAATTTGTTTTTATTTATCCAAAAATTTTTGAACAAAATATTCGTGATTGCCGAATAAATTTTCGAAGTTTTCGAAACGGTAATGAAATTTTGATATTTTTAGTATAAAGGAACACAACTCTAAGAATTTCTTGTTCTGCAAGATTTTTTTAATGTTAAAATGGAAAAATTGTTTATTATTAATATTTTAGTTGACTATGCCGCGTTTCGTTGTTGAATTGTTTCCAACTTTGCAGTACCACAAAAAAAGTCCACTCCTTAAAGCATCTTACTATAATAATCTTTGCTTTAAGTGCATACTTTGTTTGTAATAAAACTAACTATCCAATGAGGGTCAATGAGGGTCTTCGACGAAATTTTTAAATTATTAATATGCTTTTTGAAGAAAACCCTTCTTTTGAATGTGAAATAAGAGTGAGTTGCGACAACTTTATGGAATTAAACTACTCTTATGCATCTTAGTTTAGTTATCTTTGCCTCGAGTATATTTTATTTTAATTAAATTAATTAATTGATTAAAAAAGTTTCTGTGACCAAAAAAATGTACTCCTTAAACATCTTAGTGTAATAATCTTTGAGTTTTGACACAAGCATATTTTGAATATGGCTTGAATCAAAGATTATTATACTAAGATGCTTAAATGTAAACATTTTTCTGGTCACAGAAAATTGATAAATTAATTGATTAAAAATCTGGTTGAATCAAAGATTATTAAACAAAGATACTTTAAAGAGCAACTTTTTTTGTCACAGAAACTTGTTAAATTAATTGATTAAAATATATTAATGAGGCAAAGATTATTACGCTAAGATGCTTTAAGGAGTTCATTTTTTTTGAGGTTATAAAAATAAACAACAGAGATCGTCTTCCAAATTCAACTTAATAAAATATGTTTAGTTTTAACAAAGTAAGAAAAAAAATTGACAAAACTTACTTGACCAACCATATCGTGGTTATTTTGTAATAGTTCTATGTAGGTTGATAGAAATTCTTTCATTTGTTTCAAATGATTTTCCTCGATTTCTTGAAATTTCTGTAATGACAAAATTAATTTTGTTTAAAAACAGGTTTTTTATTTAATTTTTACCTTGCACGTTATTGTCATTCTTCGTTCAAATTCTGTCTTGACCGGTATGTGTTTGTCCAGTTGTATCTTATAGTCGTCCTGTTGCTTTCGCAACTTAGTCTCTGCCTTCTCCAGATCTTTGGTCGAACCGTTGTCTTTGCGCAATTTTTCCATTTCGGTTAGCTTACTTGTGTACAAATCTTTTGACTTTTGTACGGCTACCGTTGAGGCTTGCATTGCCTGTACCGATTCAAGTGTACCGGCCTCTTCTTCCTTGACACTTTTATGTTTCTTGTGTAGTTCGTCGGCATATTTGGCCACATCCTTTACTAGTTCAGATATTTTTTGTACCATTTGCAAATGCAGCGAAGCTAAACGTTCGGCAGACGATTTGAGCACAACCCACAGCGGTGCAAATGTACCATTTACACAACCAGAACCAGCCTTGTTGGCCAATTTTGTCATTAACTTTGAATTGTGCTCTTCGATGTTTGATTTTTCTCGAAAAAAATCCGACAATTCTTTGCTTGCCACCAAACCGAATTTCATATTGTGATACAAGACGTCGAATCCACTGTTCTTTTCGCCCTAAAGTTATTTTTTTTTAATTCAATTAATTATTTATCGACAAGAATAAAAACAAATTTAAGGAAATAAAAACTTGCTCCTTTTTGAATTATGCCAATAATGACCAAAAAAGTATGTATATTACGATCTAGGCATGAGCGAAAATTTTTTATGGCGAAATCTGTCAAAAATTTCATTTTCATTTTCGTTTTATTATTTTTAGGACAAAAAAGAAACAATCGACTCCAATGAAATAGACTAGAGCGAAAATTGCATATGGCGAAATCTATAAAAAAAAAATCAGCAAAAACATGGATGATTTCCGCAGGCGAATTGGTGTTGCTGTTTTTTTAATATTTCTTAAATTACATTGTTTTGTAAGTATGCCATTAATAAAAACATAACGATTCTGATGAAATAGACTGGAGCGAAAAATCATATAGCGAAATCTGTCCATTTTCGCTTTTAATATTTTGTCAGATTTCGCCATAAAATTAAAATTTGTTTAATTAAGCCATCTGAGGCCAAAAAAAAAACAATCGACTCCAATAAAATCGAGAATAAAATAGACTAGAGCGAAAATCGTATATGGCAAAATCTGTCAAAAATAATAATGCGGCGAAAACATGTATGATTTTCTCAGGCCAATTGATGTTAATGTTTTTTTTATATTTTTCATATGGTAAAACTCAATTCTTATTATTTTATTTTAGCGGTAAAAGAGAAAAGAAAGTGACTATATTTAATGTAAGATATTATGCAATCGATTTTTATTATTAAGTACTGCAATTTAAGCCATAAGAAATAATATTTCGTTAAGGTCAATAAAATGTGAAGGCCAAATTGCGTTTATACCGCAACTGTTGCAAGCCCTTGATTTGATAATTTTTTATCAACTCAATTACGATTTATTTCATTATGCGTTATAATAAAGACGATTAAATTGTTATTATATAAGGGGTCAGTAATCTTGCTAATTACTATCCGTATATTTGCATTGATTAAATATTTGCATGAATGAAAAACGTTGCATTTTCTTCAATATATAAGGTTATCACTTTTTGCCATTACAAATTACAAGAAAAAAGATTTTTTTTGAAATTTAAAGTCATAACTACATGACTTGAAAATTAATATTGACTTGATAACAAAGAAATTTTTCATCTCGTTTTATTTTTATGGATGATTTCTTTCTTTCGAATTTTGTTTATTGTCAACAGCTGTGTTTTTACAACTGTTGTTTATATTTGTATTTTATTAACTTATTAATAAGACTTAAAAACTTCCTATTTCGTACATTCAAGCTTATTGTTGTAGGTCAAACATAATTTCGAGAGTAATAATATTTTATGTTTAGAAACTTAAAAGACTATTTTTGGATAAAAATTATACATTGTTTATGCAGATGCCTTTTTAAATATTTAATTAAATTGAAATAATTATACTAGACTATATTTAGGAAGCTATAGTAGTTGAAGCTCAAAAGATTGTGGCTATAAAAAATCGATATTTAATTTTTTTTTAATCGAAGGGGGAAAACATAGAGTATGGTTTTAGGATTTCTGATTTCCGAAATAATATTCTAGATTTTCGAAACGATTTCTTTAACAATTTATCAGTAGTGATTTCCGTAATTTATTAATTAATTACTTCTAATAAAGGAATTACTATAATTTCAGCAATTATTTCCGAGTTTTCTAAAATTATTTCTATTATTTTCGAAGTAATTTCCGTGATTTTCGTATTTATATCCGTGATTTTCGAAATTATTTCTGTGATTTTCGAGTTTTCTAAAATCATTTATACTTTACGAAATAATTTCTGTGATTTTCGAAATAATTTCCGTAATTTTCGAAATTATTTCGAATTTATTTGTCCTTTACTATCTCTTTTGTGATTCTTCCATGACAGAGAAAATCCAACTTTTGTACCCGAAATGGATTTTTCCAAATTTTTTTAGTGATCCCAGACTTTGGTAACTTAGAATTATGTTGAAGCTTAACAGATATTTCATTAAATTTTGTTTTGTAAAAAATAATAAGACAATAATTTTGTCTCTGTAAAAAAATTAATTTAATAAACTTACCCAAAAGTAATCATTAAAATCCACCGTCATTTTCGATATTTTTTAGAATAATTATTATTAGTAACTATAGAACCAATCTTCGTAACCAACCAAAAAATTATTTATTTTATTGATGAGATGTTGTCTAATTGTTCGGTAAAATTACTCTTCTATATTCCAATCATCGTAATAAATTTGGGTTCTTTATTGAGCTCGCCTTCTACAATTATCTCGTTTTAATGCTTGGCTACTAAAATAGAATTAGAAAAAAAAAATAAAAAATATTAAATTTAAAATATATTTTCAAATCGCAAAAATATCAAAGTAAAAAAATTATGTTCTTAAAGAAGTTGACAATAATTGGCCGTTTTACCCTATGCTCATTGCGCGTACACTACATAAAATGATGAAGGAGGAAAACCGCTAATTCTAATTTGAAAATATTTAAAAAAAACAATTAAATAATTAAAATCAAATTGGAAAAGGTGTTGGAAATTGCATAAAAAATAATAAAAATATAATTTAGGGTAAATCGACCAATTTTTGATGTTAAATAATTTAAATAATTAAATATTAAAATATTGTTTCAAGTTCATTGACAATTTTTTTCTTATAAATATAAATATTTTGTGTTATTTAATCCATGTAAATATATCTTAATCCAAATTTTCTATAAGGATAGCAGATATAATCCAAGAAGATATAAGAAATTATCCATTAAGGTAAGAGAAATAATCCAAAAAGATATAAGAAATTATCCATAAAGATTAAAGAAATTATCTATAAGGATAGTAGAAATAATCCAAGAAGATATAAGAAATTATCCATACAGATTAAAGAAATTATCTATAAGGATAGCAGAAATAATCCAAGAAGATATAAGAAATTATCCATTAAGGTAAGAGAAATAATCCAAAAAGATAGCAGAAATAATCCAAGATATAGAAGAGAATCTATAAAGATAAAAGAAAATAGAAATAATTCAAATAGATATAAGAAATTATCCATAAGGATAGCAGAAATAATCCAAGTAGATATTAGAAATCCCCTTAAGGATTGTTTCTTTTATCTGGATAATTTCTTATCACTTTTTGGATAATTTCGGCCATCCTTATGGATTATCGGAGAAAGTTCTCTTTTCCGGCGCCGTCCCTTAAAAATTCCTTTTTAGGGAGCCAGTGTTAAGGGGTTCCTCACAAAATTTTTTTGTTCTGGAGTTAAGGGTGGCCAAATCCCCTTAAGGGGGAGGGTTTAAAGTTTGTATATTGGGAAATTACAAGGATGGCATATTTTGATGATATTATTTAAAGAAATTTTGATAAAGGAGGTCCTCGGAATTTTTTGTTTGTTTTGGATTTAGGTGAGGAACCTCCCCATTTAAGGTGGGGCGAGGGGTTAAGGTTAGCAGAAGATACAAGAAACTATCCATAAAGTAAATAGAAATTGTAAGCACATAAAATGACAATAGGATTGAAAACTATGGTATCAGATAGAAAAATGGGTAAAATGGTCCCTATATGGTCACTATGCACCACAACTTTGGAGTAAAGAACACGATGATGATGATGATGTTTAAAGTTAGGGAGGCTCAAGAGAGATAAAGTGTACGTCAACCCTATATTCTGAGGGACAACAATAATAGTTCGTTTACCCTATAGTACACAATATTTAATTCAAATAGTAAGTTACCCCCAATTATCATCAACAAAAACTCTTAATAATCTTGACCCCCAATAATTGTCAAGATAAAAACAATATAAATCAAATATTGTCTTCACTCGCAACGTATTAAATTAAATTCAACTTGATAAAAGTTTTGATATGCAAATTAATATAATTATTGTAATGTCATATTAATCAGCGTTCAACGAGATAAAAACCTCTTATCTTGCTTATTGTTTTTCAAGGCAAAGAAAACTAACAACAAAACCGCAAAAACCAAGATTATGTAGGGCCACAGGGGTGGGGCTTTTTGGTAGCCAAATTATTCCATAAAAAACCGGTGAATATTTAAATTATTCCAACAATTATAGAGAATTGTAGCACAATTTTACATATCCCTCTTAGGTGTTTAAACTTTGAAACAATTAATTGTTGTATAAACACGTCTATAGAATTTTATTTACATAATTTAATTAATTAAAATCTTGCATCTCTTTCCAACTAATCAGCTATATAGAGACAAATTATTATTAAATCATCTGCCTGTATAAAACAAATCGCCAATTAAGTTATGTAAACGCGTTTTATAAATTGTTGTGTACACACATAAAATACAAAAAATAATTTAAGATTCGAAAATTACACCCATTTTTGATAAGCGAGCTTTTGATTATAAGGAAATTAAAGAAATTTTTTCTGAAATTCAATTTCGACGCCTTAAAATGGTTCCACATAAGAAAATCTGGAAAACTTGTCTAAAAATTTCTAAAATGAAAAAAACAATTAAATCACAAAAAATACTTTCATATAATTTAAATAATTACTTTTTAGTTTTTTTTGGGGGACGGGGGAGCCGCAATAATTTATTGCAGCAATTCGTTCGCAAAGCTTCACTTTTCCTTTTTTATTTACTAGAGAATGTTTTTTAATTACATTTTCTCCATCTACTTGGACAATTCGCTGGCCAATTTTTGGCAATTTTACACTTAACAATATTTGCTCAACACATTTATAGCAATTCCGAACGGGCAATTTAATCGATTAATTATTTATGAGTCTATTTTTAAAGCCGATTTATTTAATTAAATATTTTTTTATTGAAGAAAAAACACTCGCCCATGGAATTTTACGCAAACTGTGTGTTTGTGTATGAGGCGTGCGGCTGATTTAAGGTTTTGCGCGGCCAAATTTTGACAGTCATCGAACTACGCAAAGTGTATTGTGGCAAGTGCGCGCGAAATGCATTACGTAGCGACTGTTGTAAGGTTTTTTTATTGTTGTTTTTTGTGGCGGAATGCCCATAACCTAAAAATTTATTTTGTTTTTTAATTGTAAGCATTCGCAGTGCTTGAAATATTTTAATTTAATTAAATTATAAATAGAATCTAATTTAAGGTGAATGAAAAAATGTTAACAAGTAAAGTTTTTCTACGTAAAACTAAACGTGGAAATATTATAAAGGTAAGAGGGCACCCGATTTAATTAGGAAGTAAAAAACATGCATAATTTGTGGTTATGTTTATGTTTTTATGGAGGGTTTTTAATTATATACTTTGCAGAATAGTCCCATTATAAAGATATTTAAATCGAAATACTATTTTTTTTAGATTGTCCGAGAACATTATCTACGCGATGATATATTTTGTGGATCGGCAGCCTGCAAACGATGTGATCTTCAGGAACATGACAGAGTTTTGGCGGAAAAACCCGTTCCGAAAAGTAGCCTCTATCCGTTCGCACATTATCTAGTGCTGGACACAAATGTTGTTTTGGATCAAATTCATGTTTTCGAAGAGGATACATTGTGCGATGTTATTGTGCTGCACACAGTGTTGGATGAGGTGAAGCACAAGAGTTCGTCTGTTTTTAAGAAATTCCGGGACATAATCAGCGATAAGTCGAGGAATTTCTATGTTTTCGTTAATGAGCATCATAAGTAAGTTTTTGCTTATTCTTTAAAAAGGAGCTAATTTGATTCCGTTCTAGAGATACTTATGTGGAACGAATTCCCGGCGAATCGTCAAATGATCGAAATGATCGGGCCATTCGAGTGGCAACTGAATGGTATGACAAGCATTTGGCCGTCAATAAAAAGCATAAAATTCGGCCTATTCTCATAACAGACGACGTTGGCAATCGTGAAAAAGCCCTAAAAATGGGAATTTTAGCATGTTCGGCAGCAGACTATGTAAAATCTTTGACCGATCATCCAACACTGCAGGATAAATTGTCGCAGAAAAATTACGACCTGGACAGCCATAAGGTTTCGTTGTTTCCACCCCACTTGACGCCGGTACAAATTCACGATGGCATTAAGACGGGCAAACTGCTGCAAGGCAGTTTTATGGCATCAAGGGAAAACTATTTGGAAGGATCGGTAAACGTTGAGGGATATGAGAAATTTGTAAGTATTGACGATAAAAACAAAAAAAAACGGTTTGCGGATCTTGTCAATTTCAACTATTTTGAATTATTTTGAAATATTTTGACTTATTTTGAACAATTTTCAATTATTTTGAACTATTCACAGCTGCCTAATACTTAGCTTTCTACACAAATGCAATTTCATAGTCTTCGTCAATCATCTTCCCAAAATACTTGCGGCTAAATTTTCCATTAAGCAGATCTCTTTAAAAATCCTAGTCATCGATTCGAAAATCATTTAGAAAATCACTGACTGTGAGTGTGGGACTGATTGACTGAGTGTAGGATTGGTAAATTGTTGGAACTGACTGTGGAATTGACTGAATGTGGTACTGACATAGTGTAGAACGTACTAAGTCTGGGACTGACTGTGAGACTGACTTAGTTTGGGACTGACTTAGTGTGGAACATACTAAGTCTGAGACTAACTTACTGTGCGACTGACTGAATGTAGGATTGATAAATTGTGGGACTGACTAAGTGTGGGACTGACTGAGTGTAGGATTGAATGACTGTGGGATTGACGGATTGTGGGACTAACTGAGTATGGGACTGATTGTGGGTCTGACTCAACTGATGTAGTGTGATACTGACTTAGTGTGGGACTAACTGCGTGTAGGATTTACTGAGTGTGGGACATACTGAATATGGGACTGATGAGTGTGGGACTAAGTGAGGGTCTGATTGCGTGTGGGACCAAGTGTGCAACTTATAGTGTGGGACTAAGTGAGGGACTGACTGCATGTGTGACTAAGTATGGAAATTTTCTAAATTTCTTCGAAATTTATAATTTTAGATATTAATAAAAGGACGAGATGGATTAAATCGGGCCGTCGATGGTGACATTGTGGCCATCGAACTATTGCCAGAGGAGAATTGGACAGCGCCCAGCGAAATTATTCTTCAAGACGATCAAGAAGATCCCGGTGATGTTTTGGAAGAAGAATCTCTGCTAATGTCCACGGAAACTAACCGCAAAGAAGATCGAGCCCCTACCGGCAAGGTAGTTGGCATTATTCGAAGAAAGTGGCGTCAATATTGCGGTATTTTACAGCCAAACTTAGTGAAAGGATTCACGCGGCACTTGTTTGTGCCGGCCGAACGTAAAATACCAAAGGTGCGAATTGAAACGCGTCAATCCGAACAGCTGGCAAGTCAACGCATAATTGTGGCTATCGATCAATGGCCAAGACATTCAAGGTTTGTTTAGATAAGAAAAAAATGGAAGTAAAATTTTTATCATCCTTATAGGTATCCCCAAGGACATTTTGTTCGTGCCTTAGGGCCACTTGGCGATAAGGACACCGAAAACGAAGTACTCTTACTCGAGCACGATGTGCCGCATAGTAAATTTTCCGAAGAAGTTTTAAGCTTTTTGCCAAAATTACCGTGGATTGTAACCGATAAGGTAAATTTGTTTTTATTTTATTTTTAATCTACAGAGTTCAGTGAATTCGTTGAGTCATCCGAATCAACATCGTGGATCGACGATTCGTCAACTTGTTGTATTGGTCTACAAAAGAAAATATTTGAGAGAAACAATTATTGAATTATTACCATTGTATTTTTATATATAGTAACACAATGAGGGAAAATGTCAGTGACGACATCTTTGGGAAACTAAATTAAACATTGAATTTTTTATACAAAAATCAGTGTTTAATTTAGATACCCAAAGATGTCGCCACTGAAATATTCATTGTGTGACTATATATAAAAAGAAAATGTTATTACCCAAGCCGAAGGAAAATATTCCTCGTCGTTGCTGTAGCAATGTGATCATTTTCATTTATAACATTTAATTTAACAATTCGTTTTTCAAGCGATGACGGTTTCATGGTTAAATTGGTCTAGGAAATGAAAAAAAAAATTTAAGATAATTAATTTGAATTATTCAGATACCTTCAAGCATTTCAGTTCACTTTTATGCAACGCTATGTTCGATTCAACCGCATCGATTTTCAATTTTATCATCTCAATATTGTCGTTCAGGGATTTTATTTCATTTTTTAAAAATGTTAATTTTTTAACAGATTTTTTAAGTTTTTGATGGGCAATTCTGAAATTGGTAATTATTTAAAAAAAATGAAAAGATCTGATACAAATCATTTATCAATCACAATGAGAGAAAATTTCAGTGGCGACATCTTTGGGAAGTTAAATTAAACATTGAATTGTGTATAGAAAATTTAATGTTTAATTTAGCTTCCCAAAGATGTCGCCACTGAAATTTTCTCTCATTATGTGACTATATATGATAAAGACAATGATATTTGTAACGACCAGTTTGGGCATTAGATAGCGCACAATCTAATGTGAAAACAAAATTGAATAATAACAAAATGTATACAATTTATACTATTGAAATAATGAGAGCAATTTTCAGTAGCGCCATCTTATGGATTTAAACATTAAATTTTCTAAATTTAAAAATTTAGGAACAAATTTGTTAATACTCACGATCGAAAAAAAGTAAATATTTTATTAAATTTTCTATACAAAATACAAGATTTAATTTAGTATACGTAAGATGTCGCTAATATGAAATTTTGTCTTATGGTAACACAACGATAATAACAAACTTTATTTGACCATTGACATATAATTTGTCCAAATACAATTCTGTGTGCTGAATAATTCTGTCGAGTTCACAGCAAAATTGTTCTAAATTCCCATCATGCGGTAGAGTAAATTTTGCACTGTCAGCCAAAGCTATTGCCAGAGATCTAAAGTAAATAGTAAGGTTTAAATTGATGTTAGTATTTTTTGGGGATGTTACTTTTTATTTTTTATCATAATTGTCGAATAGAAAGTCCAAAATGTGTCAAACAATAATTTTAATAACATTACGTTGGTAACTTTGTTCGAATTGTTCAGGATTTGGCTGAACGTGTCGATCTTCGTTCATTGTCAATTTGTTCCGTTGATCCGCCTGGCTGTACGGACATTGATGATGCTCTGCATTGTCGTCGTTTGCCGAACGGGCGCCTAGAGGTGGGCGTACACATTGCTGATGTTAGTCATTTTATACGTCCCGGCAATGCACTGGACAAAGAGGCCAGTTCAAGGGCCACAACTGTCTATCTGGTTGACAAGAGAATCGACATGGTGCCCGAATTGTTGAGTTCTAATTTGTGTTCGCTGCGTGGCAATGAGGTAAGATTTGCATTTTCGTGCATTTGGGAAATGGACGATGCGGCCAATGTATTGGAGAAACGATTTCATAAAAGTGTTATCGAGTCAAAGAAGGCCATGACCTATGAGGAGGCACAATTGATTATCGATGATGCTAGTCAACAGCATGACATTGCCGAATCGCTAAGAAACTTAAATAAATTGGCCAAAGTTTTGAAAGCACGTCGTATTGAAAATGGGTAAGTATTTTTTAGTAATTGCGACAAATCGAAATGAAACAAATAATTTAATTCGCTTGTCCCGGATCAGGTTCCTTATCTATCTGCCCACAGTCATTCGGTCCCACAGTCAGTCAGTCCCACACTCAGTCACTTTTACAGTCAATCCCATACTTAGTCCCACATTCTATCAAAAAATTCCTACAGTCAGTCAGTCCCACACTCAGTCTCTTTCACAGTCAATCCCACACTTAGTCCCACATTCAATCAATAATTCGCACAGTCATGGATGAGGTCATGCAGTCCCACAGTCAGTCAGTCCCACACTTAATCGCTTTCAGAGTCAATCCCACACTTAAATCACATTCAATCAATAATTCGCAATCATTCAGTCCCACACTCAGTTACTTTCACAGTCAATCCCACTCTTAGTACCACAATCAATAATTTCCACAGTCATTCAGCCCTACAGTCAGTCACTCTCACAGTATATCCCATACTTAGTCCCACGTTCAATCAATAATTCCTACAGTCAGTCAGTCCCACATTCAGTCACTTTGACAATTTTTACCAAATTCCTGACAATCTATAGACATTGGAAAAACTTTGAATAACTCGCAGAAAACTCTTAAAATTCTTTAAGCCGCCCTCTTTAATTCAACTCTCAGTTAAGTGTCGTTTTTATAAGGTTAGTTCGAATAAAATCTGCAAGGTAGCGCTTTGCGAATTGTCAAGCTTTTTCATGATGATAGAAATAACTAAAAACCGTTTTTTTGTAAATTCATCTCATCTCTCGCACAGTTTTTGGTTCGAAAAAGATTTTATTCAATTAATATTAAATATTTGATCGACATCTTTACGACGCCATCTTGAATTAAAGCGACATCTTTGAAATTTTTGCAAAGCAACGTGTTTATTGAGTTTTTTAACCTAAATATTTAGAAAAATCATTTATACAAATTCGAATTAATTGAGATTAGCCAGATTTATTGTTTCGAAATGTTTGATTTTTACAAAATCCAAAAATATTTAAAATAATTTTACAAATAACCATATTTTACAGAGCACTCGTATTAGCCTCACCCGAAATTCGCTTCCAAATCGATAGCGAAACTCATGATCCCATCGACGTTGAGGCAAAGAAAATTCGTGACACCAATTCTATGGTCGAGGAGTTTATGTTGTTGGCCAATGTTTCAGTGGCAGAAAAAATCGAAACAGAATTTCCTGAATGTGCAATGTTACGTCGTCATCCAGAACCGCCACAGACAAACTTCGAGCCTCTGGTTAAGGCTGCCCAAAATCAAGGTTTTGAAATTGAAACATCGGTGGGACGTAAATTGGCAATATCTTTAGATGAAGCGGTCAAAAAAGACAATCCCTACTTTAATACAATGTTGCGAATATTGGCAACACGTTGCATGATGCAAGCTGTCTACTTCATAAGTGGGACGGTTCAAAAACAAGAATTTTTCCATTATGGTTTGGCAGCGCCAATTTATACGCATTTTACATCGCCCATTAGAAGGTACTGAGACATTAAAGGTCGAATCAGTTCTAAAAAAATATTTTTTCTTATCAGATACGCCGACATTATTGTCCATCGTCTATTGGCGGCCTGCATCGGTGCCGACAGCACCTATCCCGATCTGTTGGACAAACGAAAAACTTCGGCACTTTGTAATAATTTAAATTATCGCAATCGTATGGCACAATATGCTGGACGGGCTTCGGTGGCCCTAAACACTCATCTGTTTTTCAAAGGACGAACGCAGGAGGAGGAAGGGTAAAACGGATTTTGTATTAATTTTCAAATATTTATTAATTTAATTTTAGTTACGTTCTGTTTGTTCGTAAAAATGCCTTACAAGTGCTGATACCGAAATTCGGGTTGGAAGGAACGATTTATGTGTCCTCTAAGAAGGACCAAGAAAACAAGAGCAAAGCTAATTTTGTGTACAATGAAGAGGTAATTTTTTTTATATTTGTAATAAATTCTAAACTAAATATTTTTTCCAGGAACACACCCAGGAGTGCAATGGCATCGTTTTTCATTCATTTGATCCGGTCACAGTGCGTTTGAGCCTGGACTCGACAAACGTTCAACACGAAAAACTAATGCTTGAATTGGTTAAGCCATACATTGAGGGATTTAGCGTGCCATCGCTAAAGGACACTTCTGCCGAAGATGAAAGTGGAACTCCATTGACCGCAAAACGTAAATCCGTCGATTCAAACAAGGCAAATGAATTGGCCGCCAAAGCGTCAAAAAAATCAAAAACAAATAAAAAATAAACTTTTAAAAAACATTTTTTTTTAATTTAACTTTAAGTTTCTTAATTATTAACTCTTTTAACAAATTTAGTTTTAAGGTTTCTTCGCTCTTAATATTTATTTTTTGTTGGGATTTGCAAATTTTAGCTCTTTAATAGTTATGTCTTAAGGTCTGCGTATTGGACGACATCTAAGTCGCGTCAAATGCGAAAACCGATTTAAAAAAAATTTATTTTATTTTATTTAAACTTAAAAAAATCTTATATTAACAAATAAATATAAAATAAATTTCTATAGACATTTTCGCTGAGCCAATTGTGGATCTGGTGCTGATTTGGCGTAGCCCAACTCTTGCAACGCACGTTTGACATCTTTAAAGACGTTCGCGTCCTCAACGGTGGCTGGCAAAATTACGGTTTTATTTCGCGCCAAATCGGCCATTGATTTTCGCATTGTTTTTCCTTTGGGCAAATAAATTAAATTAAAAAAATATTTAAGAGAATTAAGGATAACGCACACTTAAGCGCGTCGCTTGCTATCGCCTATGTGTGCGGACACCTTTTATCCCATATTACCTGATCTAGTTCGAGGTAATGCTTCAACGGGTGAAACTAATCGAAACGATGCAATCGGTCCGATGATGTCACGAATCAATTTGATTATTTCAACGGATATTTTCGTCTGACATTTTGTGACGTCGTTTTTGATAACGTACAAACAACACGGCACCTCACCCTTTGTCGATTCGGGTACACCAAAAACTGCAGCATCAGCCACGTCTGGATGATGCATAACCGCATCTTCTAGGCTAGACGTGGATATTCTGTGGCCTGCTACATTAATAACGTCATCGTCACGGGCCGTTACAAATATGTAACCGTCTTCGTCTTTGTAGCCAGCGTCCATTGTGTCGTAGAAACCCTTTAAAGTAATTTTTTTAGTGAATTTACATGTTTGCTCTTTTGAACCCCTCCCAAAAATGGGAATCCTCCAGACATCTAAACTAATATAACAATTTTCGATCATCCCTCTTCATGCGATGGAAGTGGTCAAAATTTCGTAAAAAAATCAGAAAAATCATTTTTATGGAGGGGTTTAGTCCCTGCCACCTAAATGGGGTACCGGCTTCCCCAATCTTTAAATTAAAAATAGGTTTTATTTGATGCCAAACACTTCTTTCCCAAAATCTGCTCTAAAACGATTTTTTTAAGAACTTTTTGACCATTTCCTCTCTAAGGGGCGTTCCCGTTAAACCTCTTATATATGTGGCTGAAATGTTTCTAAAAAGTCATAGCAACATTTCGTAAACTGGACTCACTGCGGATACTTTTCAGATACAAAATAGGCAAATGTGTAGAAAACCTCTTGCAATATTTGTTTCTGTAGACACAATTACGGACACTTGTGCTCGCAATGTTTCCATAACGTGTCTGCAGGCACATTGCGAATGCATGTTTACGTTATGTGGCCAGGAAAACAAATGGTGCAGGGGGTTTTCTACAGATTTGGATTTTGTATCTGAAATGTGATCCAGATTTTACAAAATCTGTAGAAACATTACAAACAATTTTGAATAAATTATATTTCGTTTGATTTTACCGACCGCTCACGATAATTCGAACCCGCGACTCGTTTATTAAATGTCACAAGAGATTTTCATTTCTCTTTTTCATAATTTTATTATAGAAATAAACCGGCACCCAGCAACATTTTGGTTTGACGGGGTTAGCGAGGGTATTAGTGGTTTTCTATGTCTGGGGGTTTTCCTTTATAAAGAAGGGAGGGTCTTCGTACAAAAGAGCTTAAGTGTACTTGAGGAGTTGCTGAATTAATAGCTTACCGGATAACGTTGAAAATACGTTCGCTCAAATAAAGCATCATTTTTGTACAGGGTTGACATATTGCCCGGCGGTAATGGCAGTTTAACAACAATTCGTCCAAGTTCATTTGGATTGGCTGTCGTCCCATCCGGTCTAATTACACTAACTGACAAAACAAAAATTAATTTTCAAATAAATAAAAACCATTTTCTCCTAACCATCATAGCCGATAAATGGCAAACCCGTTGTATACTTTGGCAAGTACAAATTTTGATCAAATCCCAAGCACGTTGCGGTTATGGCCGATCCGGTTTCCGTTTGCCACCAATGATTCAGAACGGGAACTTTGAAAATTTCTTCCATCCAGTTTTTCGTTTCCAAGTCACAATGTTCACCGGCTATGAATATCGTGCGCAACGAATTAATATTATATTTTTGTCCGAATTTAATTTCCGGATCACTGCGACGAATCACCCGAAACGCTGTGGGCACGGAAAATATTGCACTAACTTGATGTTCTTCGATGATTCTGTATGGAAACACAATTTTTAACTTATAAAAATAAATTGAAGTCGAAATTACCGAAAATATTGTCCCGGATCTGGCGTTCGGTCCGGTTTTCCTTCATACATGATCATCGTGGCTCCAAACAACAAAGGACCATAACAAATGTACGAGTGTCCAACCACCCATCCCAAGTCCGATGCTGCCCACCACACATCGTCCGATGTCAATCCGTAAATCTTACTCATAGTATACATCAAATTGACAATATGTCCACCAGTTGGACGTTGAACACCTTTTGGTTTATCCGTTGTACCCGAAGTATACAGAATGTACAGAGGATCGTTTGCCTCAACCGGTACACACTTTACTGGTTCATTTAATTTTAAAATTGTTTCCCATAAAATGTCAGTTTTGGGATCAATAGCCGAGGAGAGAACATTGTAACGTTGATAGATTACACTGCATACTGGTTTCCAATTTGACATATCCAAGGCATCGTGTAAAATGTCTAAATATCTAAAAATTGAGGAAAATTAGTACCTGACAAATGACGCATTAGTAAAATTACAAACTTGATAATTTTATTTGGTTCAACGCCACAATTTGCGGCTATGACAACCTTCGGTTCAGCATGTTCGATTCTTGTGCACAATTCATTGGCCGCAAATCCTAGAAGTGCAGAAGGAATTCATATTATTAAAGGACTTTCCTGTAAACCTTTTTAAGATTTGTGGCTGAAATATGTTTCTTAAAAATTTAGCATCATTTCGAAAACTGAAAACATCTCAGACATATTTCCTCATTTATTTCCTTTAGCACAATGACGGTCAGTTTCGGACACATGTGTTCACAATGTTTCCATAAAGTGTCTTCAATGTTTCGGTACCGACCGATCAGGATAGCACAAAACCGTTTGCTATGCATTATCATCATCATGTCCTTTACTCCAAAGCGAGGGAGCATAAAGACCATTTTACTCTTTTTTTCTATCTGATACCATGGTTTTCATTAACGACTATTTCAAAGTGGAGTTGACAGGAAAACTCGCATTATAGTCATATTTTTTGGTGATCAGTAGGGCGGGTTTTACACTATATAATCGGTTGGTATCATATAGACGGACCAACGGCTTTAAGAGACTTCCGAAGTGACTTTAGAAAGAAAGTGAGACGGACGCCATACGTTTAATACGGTAAGTCATAATATAAATTTTTTAATATATAATTTTTAATCCTTATTTTTTTTTTATTTTCTTAATTTTTTTTTTTAAGATTTAATTTAGAGTGAAAAAGAGACGCCATACGTACACTATGC
>JANSTW010048125.1:0-13054 GCA_027564275.1 Diadocidia ferruginosa
TTTAATTATTTTTTTTTAAATTATCATAATTTGTTTTTTTTTTCTTAATACGCATTTTGGTTTTTCATTTAATTTATATAGTTAGTTTTTGTTAATTTAATTTTTATAATAATATTAATGGATGGTTTGTTTCTAAGCTACGCACTTATGTCAAAAATTTGATTTTTCAGTTGTTTTTAAATTTTGTTGTAATTTTTTTTAAGGGTTTGCATTTTTTTTTTGTGTGGGAATGTGTTCTTTTCTTATAGAAAAGACGTAATTTTTTTCGAAATTATTCTAAAAACAAAACTAGAATCTTAGACTCAAAAGTGTGTCTCCTTCTAAAATCTTGGAACGCTATTTTTTCCATATTATACTTATAGAATGAAAGATGTTGTTCCATGGAAAGCCTTATTCTCATTACTATATAATCATTTTAATTCAATTGATTTTTTCTTGGCTTTATTTCAACAAAATTTCGACCAAACTTGTTTTCAATTAAATTTCAGATTTACCTTCGCAACGCAATAACAAATAGCTATATAATCAGTCGCCGGTAGATTTTTTTTAAGTACAACCACGAAAAACTCGGTAAGATATTATCAAAATTAAATATTCGAAAATCTGTTAAGCCATAAAAATAATTTAAATTATTTTAAATTTTGTATGGAAATTAAAATTATTTTTTGATGAGATGAGTTTTTTCTTAGGATTTATTAACACCTCTGTTTGATTGAATTATTGCAATCTTTTGCATTTTTTTTGTGAAAACTAAAGGTCTTTCGAATTAGCAGTGGATTTTTAAGAAATTTTATTAAACTTGATATAGGATTTCTAAAGAAATTTTAGATGATACATCATGAAATTTAAATTTTATTGAAATTTTTAAGTTAACTAGTACATTTTTTGATGAAATTGATAAGAAATTTTCATAAGAGTTTATTTGGTTGTCAAGTCATGTCGTTTACAGTTAAAGCGTACTTCATATATCTTAAACTTTACAAGATTACTATATAAATGAAATAAAATATAAACAAATTCCTAATGAAAATTAATTGGCAGTTGCGATTTTGATGAAATAATGAAATATGTGTTATAGAAGTTGATTGAAATTCAAACGAAATATGACCAAATTACAGGTAAAACTCGATGGTTGTAAAAAATATAACGGAAATTTAACATAAATTGCACAAGCCATTTGATGCGCAAAAGTACCCGCACGACAGTTTTACGACACAAAATTGAGGAATGCAGAAGGTTCGCACTACATAATCTATAAAAATAATAAAATACTTCTATGTGACGTTCCTATAATCAATAATGTGACCGACTTTGTAGGGCTAAACATGTTTGCACCGAAGAATTTTTTAGTCTAAATCCAGCCCTTGTTGTACACCTATATCTCCTATAATTATATATTTAAATACATTTTTGTTAGCCAGCCGCATATTATTAGCATAAATACACAAAAATCAGACAATATTTTATTTGATTTATTTGACTGACCCTATACAATTATACATAATATTCCCTATGCGTATTAATTATTGTAATAACAATAATTACATAATTATCAGTGGCGAGAGGTCGCTAAGTGCAGACGTTGTCCAAGGAAAATCCTGTGGGCAAGAAAATATTGTTTTCTGTTTTATTCAAGATTTTTAAATTCTGGAATACAGTTGTTTTTTTGGGCATACTAATGTGGTTCGATTTAGGTAAGTTTTTTATGCAAAAAATACTACAAAAATGAGGTACATCTAATATTGTTCAAGTGGTTAGGTTTCTATAATAATTTCGATGAAAATTATAAAGACAATCTACTGCACATTACAATAATTATATTTTTTCCATAACTTAATATACTGACACGAAACCATAACCTTTATCCGCCAATATAATATAATTGCGAGCTTCCGTTAAGAAAATGTGTACGCTTCGTGTCTGCTACATATTTTATGTACAATTGTATACAAATTAAAATTAAATAAATACAAAATTCATGTATTATTGTAAAATGCTAATAACATACAAATATATTTTATATATATATAGCTATATAGCTGGTAACTATAGGTTATGTTTTCTATGGGTTTGTAATTTAAAATTATAATTTTTTTTAAATAAAAAAAAGCAAAATTTAATTTAATGATTCAATTTAATATTACTAGGATTTAAACAAAAAATTCATGCAAATTAATAATAAATGAAGAGTCCATACGATAAATCGTTGAATGTCTTGGGGCACCACTTTCGAAGTCGTTTGAATTATATGGAAGGCTTGGAATTCTTGTAGAATACAAATAAATAATTTTAACAAATTAAAATGACAAAAAATGATGAATGGCTTGACTATTATATAGACATTTATATTATTATATTTACAATATATTTTTTTAAACGTCATCATATAACGTGTCCACTTTTTCATATTCGCAGGATATTTGAATTATATACATCAAATTCTGGCCATCTTTTTTTATCACAAGGAAAAATCACCTCTTTATAGGTTTTTATATTTTATACCGAAACTGAATTCTCATACATATTTTAATGAAGTTTATAGCCTGTAGGCTATTAATATATTATTATATGACTTCCTTATATATATGAACGTATAAATTTCTATATATGAAATGATTTTCATTTTATTGCTTCATATATTTCATACTAACCCATTCAGTCCTCCCAGCAAACAATTTTGGAAATTTTATTTAAATGAACTAGATATAGTTTTGCGTTTTTGTAAGCTAAGTTGAACAAAACAAAAAGTTTACGATTAATTATAATTTTAATACATAAATATTGACCAAAAGGATGCAAGGAAGGTAAGTAAGTTAATAAAATCGAAAAGTTTCTATAAATCAGAGGTTAAATAAATAATTGATTTCTATAGAAACTTTGATCCTCCAATAGTTAGGGTTTCCCAACTAACCCCATAACGAAAAATATTTGTTGAGAACCTCATTTCTATAATATCATAAAAATGTGAAAATTTTGTAATTTTACTATATATTATTATATACACATTTGAATCCTTGCCCTATAAAGAAGAATTTTTTTAGAGTTATCCAATAAAAAAATTTTTGTAAGGAAAACATAATTTTAGAAACGACCAGACCAATGCCATGTAATTCTTACAGGAGCCTAAATGGGTTAAACGTTTTTTTTTTATTATATTCAAACATTCAAATTTAAATATTTTTTTTATTTATTCCAGAGAAAAAAACGTTACGAGATTTGAATTTGTTTATCGCTTTATCTTTATTACGTACATATAGTTGGATTGGAGGACGTGTTGTGTCACATGTGAAGATGGGCAAAACAGTGATTTGCATTTATTTACTTGCAAACGAAATATACAATTATTGCATATACCTATATAGGCTATTGGCAAGGAAATTTAATGAGATTTAAGATTGTATATTTAAAGGACGAAAGCGCATTTATTGGAAATATTAGAATTTAATTAAAAAAAAAAAAAAAAAAACAATGAAAAATATCGAGTAGAATAAATAATTTTATAAAGTGAATTATTAATTAATTTTATTTAAGTATTATGCGAAACTATATATTAAATTAATATATTTAACAGTCTTAACTTCTTAAACATTTTTAGAAATTAATATAAATGAGTTATATACTATCTCTCTCTTATATAAACAACATTAATATAATTAAAATTTTCCTCAACTACATAACATTGTTTGACCTTGTTATAAATATATTATATGCAAAAATATCCTTTAATTTTTCCACGCATACTTAAAGCGCTGCCAAACATAATTTTCTAATGGCTCTAAATTAAATTTACCATCATATAATTATGCTCACATCTGGTTTTTTGCATCAAATGTTTTTAATTCAATTAAAAATTGTAATATTTTTCTTCATAGTAGAGTATATATAGGTATATAGCAAAGAAAATTTTAATTTCTCAAGTTTTTCTTATATAATAATATTTCAGTTGAAAAGATTATGAAATAAAATTATATATTATATACTAATATAGGAAATTGTTGAATTTGTGCAAAAATATTGTGTAACCCGTGTGTTATATATATGGTTGCACAGAATACCATAATTTTATTTAATATACAAGAAGCACCCATAAGTATAATTTATAATAAAATATCGTCCATATATTAAAGATATGCAACGATTACATGAAAACGACATTATTTGATGTGATGACTGATGGATGAGTGATGCTCTATGATGATGACCGTGTATTTTAATAAAAATAAAATAAAAACTATTTCATTAGTTTACACTATAGTATTTATTTAGTTTTACAAATATATATTGCAATTGCATCGCGCAATATGTTACAGAAACGCATACAAATTAAGCATCAGTACTTCTACTTAGTTGTTTTTTATTTAAATTTAGTAAGTCCATTTTATCATGTAAATAATATTAAAAAAAACATCATAAGTATAAATCGTTATTTAATTCAGAAATTTTAAATTTTTATTGCTTTTTGGTCGTGCAGTAAAAAAGTTGTTTGATTTCCGCGTAAAATTATTAGCAAATAAAACATTATGAAACTTAAACATTTTCTATTTTATTAAGGCTGATAGTGGAAAATATATATGGAAAATTATCATATTTTATAAATTCTTAGAAATCTTAGAAAATTCTTGAAATTTGTTGAGTTTTTCATTAAAATTCTATATTTTTTAATTTGCTACTGAAGTGACGATCGTCATTTCTATTATAGCGTTAGAGCCAGGGAAGACATTTTTGTCACTTATAATTGGAATATAAATAATATTAAATACTCGATCCGATCTTAAAGTCATAATAGTTACATTCGATCGTATCGGAATTCAATATCGACTCGATATTGATATTATCGAGTTTCATGATCGGGCCCTCTGGCTTCAAAATATAGTGTCGTGCAACAAGCAAAGCCAAAAAGCACAAATAAACGAAAACCAAATGAATCACTGCTCTTTATCGATATTGAGAAATTGCTCACAAGCCCGCTTAAAATCGTTGAAACTCTGCAAATTAAGGACCACCAACGGGAGCGAATTCCATAATCTAGCCGAAGATACAAAAAACGAGCCAGAAACAAATTGGGAATTGTAAGACGGAATAGAAAGATGACACGTTCGACGACGCAAATAGATTGGCTGCTGATTTTTAAAAATTTTAAAAAGCAAAAGTAGCACCCTGAAGTTAAAAAATGTAGATAAATAGCAACCCTAACCGATGACGAAAATTAGACAGACTATCCATTCTCCCGAAGGTGGAAGATAAATCTAACATAAGAATTAAAACAAACATTAAGCTTATGAAGGCAAGAAGCACTACGCATGGAGAAAATTTTACATCCATATAGATAGATATAGAAAATGCGGGATTATTAGTGACCAATTTAAACCTTATATGAGTAGGCAAAAAACCATCAATAGCCCAAGCTAATGTGTTATTGATAACGATGCCCAAACTTTTAACAGAATTCTTAAGAGGTATTATAGAGCCATTAACAGTTATAACCGAATGTCAGATAAATCCAAATTTATATTCTTATAAATTGTTATGGCTAACGAATTTAGCGGATTAATAGTACGCAAATCATTGTCCGAAGCCCATTTCGCGATTGTCCCAAGATTCGAATTCATATCATTCAGAGGAGAGGAACACAATTTGAACATCGTCAGCATAAAGATGCGGCGTTACATACCTAACTATACAGAAGGCAATTCATCAATAATAAGCATGTGAATATCAAAGGTCCCAGAATATAGATCCCTACATCTGAGAACAACTTGCTGAGTTCTATTAGTAAGATACGAAAATGTTACAGGCACTACTAGAGAATACAAATTTGGTTTTTAATTTATTATAAAGCTTCGCATGGTTAATACTTAATACTATATCGAACGCTTTACTGAAATCAAGTATAGTATACCAAGAAAGTAACCAAATTTCTATCAATATTGCATCTAACAGACTCAGTGTTATTTAATATAGCAGTGGTCGTACTATGAAATTGCCTGAAACCAGACAGAGACTCATGCAATCTGCAGTTTAATGAAATAAATTTCCATATTTGACTCTTTATTATTACTTCAAACACCTTAGACAGAACAGGGAGGATACTTTTTGGTCGAAAAGCATCAATAGAACTTGGCGAAGAAACTTTAGGTATAGGTGCACCATGACATTTTTCCACAATGATGAAAATTTCCTATATAATTACATATAAAGTCGAAATAAAAATCCTTTGATCCTTATTTTAAACTAACTATTTATATATTTATTTGCATATCCATTCATTTAAGAAAATATGCGTTTTCCTTTAGCCGAGCATTGAGCAACCAAAATGTAAGGGAAAAACTTTTTTCCAAGTTAATATTTTAATTGAAATAAATTTAATTATCTGCAATTATTGCATTTTCTTTTATCAGTGTTACAGAGCGATACATATATTATTGTGTATAGACTAAATAGCCTCGTTTACTTTATATATTATATTAATTATATAGAAATCGAATTTTAGGGGAATTTGTATCCTATATTAGGAAGGTTTAAAAATATTATAGTACTTTCTTTCGATTTAAAAAGATATTTAAGTATACTGATGATTCTAATGATTTATAGAAGTGTTGTTTATTTACAAAATTTTGTTAATTCTGAACTTTGTCTGTAAAATTGAAGGAGAAAAGAAATTAAACTGCTATGTCGGTTTTAGAATTAGAAAAAAACAGAAAAAAAGCTTGTTAAAGCTTTTGGGCGGTTTGCCATTGGGTGTTAGGTATGTCATATTTCCAAAATTATCATTGCAGGTTTATAGTTTCCACCTCATAAAATAGAAAAATGGTCAAATTAATTTGTTCCAAAAGTCATGGGACTTATTATTCCGAAATATAATTTTTTTAAATAAAAAAAAAACTTTTAATACGAAAGCGTAAGATTGTAAATAAAATTTTTTGTTACACATAATAATAATTAGGAATTTATTAATTTTGAACCAGAATATGCTCAAAGAATAAAATCTTTACAATATTCTTACGAATTCACGATTTTTTGCTGTTTTTAAATAAATTTAACCCTTTTAATAAAGAAATTAAAAAAAAAAAACACTTTTTCTTTACATTATATAGGTATTTTTCTTTGGCTTTTCTGGGTGCATCTTCTCTTTCAAACTATATAGTATATATTCAATTAATTTATTTAAATTTTAAAATACGTTATATAAAACATATTATATCTATCAGTACATATAAAACCAAATGAAACTTTAAATTAATTTTATCTACTTAAAGGTATACCTACCTACATATAATATAATTAAATTGTGTGAAATGTGAAATGAAAAAAAAATACTTTGATTTACTTTTTTACATCAGCTCTATATCTCACAGTTACTAATGGGAAATTTCTTCAATGTTGCCACACTCACACACACATTTAAGGTTTTTGTGTGTGGTTAAATAAACGTCGTTTTTAATGTGGGAAAATTTCTGTGTAAAAGGGATTTTTTCCTTGGTAAATTATATTATATACTATACATTCAAATTTAGGTTAAATATATATTTTGTTTAATTATAGAATATTACTTTATATATACAGTTTTAAAATAACTTTTTTATGAATTTTTAATTAATTTGTTAATTTTCTCGTGGTTTACCTATATATACTAGTTATATATGTTTACATCACTGAATTTACACAAGTAAGTTATATTATGTTAAAATAATGTAATAAACTTTTAATTTGAATAAATATAAAATTTTTAAGTTTTTCTTTTATAGATTTAAATATATGAAAATAAATATACAGTGGGTTGTGTATTTTGTGGGAATTGAGGTTTTTGATTATGAAGTATAAAATTCCAACTAAAATATTGCAATTTTTCATTGAAGATAATTTCGTTAAAAATTTTCTATAATTTCATTCGAATTGAAGTAAATATATATATTATTATAATAGCAGTTTTTAAAATATTTTTCTACTAAAGAACAATATGAAATTTTTGAATAAAAAAAAATGAAAAATAAGGCGTTTTAAGATTTTATTAAATTTAAAGAAAATATAGTTCAAAATTAGATATATTAAATTTAAAGAAACTTATTAAATTAACAAGACTATTATATTTTTTCAACAAAAATATAATTCTTTGTAAGTAATAAAATACCTCTAAAAATAAAAAAAAAATCTTAAAAAGCTTAACTTGACGAATTGTTTCAAAAAAAATATTAAAATCTTATAACAACCCCAGAACGAGTAATAAAACAAAAATGAAATTATATTTTTATTGTTTTGTACCAATTTCTGCAATATAAAATATATCTGCTATATAAATCAAGATTCAAGAAATGCGGTGGCTGGAGGTTGAGTTACACTTTCCTATATATAGCTACAACATAATATACTCTAGAATAATTTGGTAATAAAAAAATAAAATAAAACAAAAGGAAAAATGTTTGTACAATTTTCTCCTCACACCAATTTGCACAATCATTTTTAGACAAGCTAACGACATACGGTGATTCCGCGCCATATATACAAACAGACAAGCAAATTTCTATATTCTCTAGGGTTAAATAATAAAATTTTAGCTAAAAATTTCGCAAAAAAAAAAACAGAAAAAACACCTAAATATTATGTTTTATGGAAATGTAGGTTAAGGTAAATAAATTTAAGGGAAAAAACCTTTATAGGTTAGGTTGCGTATATGTATCAGGCTATAATAATGTGGTAATATATTTGATTTTCTTTTTGAGATATAGAAAATAAATTGCGAGAAAAGTGGAGGGCCTGTGTATATATAGTGTGTGTTTGTATTCAAATTACGACACATCAAAGGCATCTAATAATAATCGCATCGAAAAGAAAAAAATATTTTTTATTCTTTTGTAAAACACATTTATTTAAACATAAAATAAAAATTTTCTTTTTTTTTCTTCGTGTTTTTTTGTAACTTTTTGATTTGCCAGAGGTAAATGGTTTGTGTTTTTTTTTTATTTATTATAGGGGATGATGTATTATTATTATTACGTTAATATAATATATTAGGTGAATGGGGTTTTTATACGCAAGGTCGTAAAAACGAAACAATAAATATTTTATAAATAAAATGGATTTTTCGGGTTTATTTTGTTGTCATAAATGTATATATAGAGACTATTATAATGGACACAATTTGGTATGTGATTTTTTTTAATGGCCCTAAGTTCTATATTATTTTTTTAATAGCACTTAATTTTTATTTAAAATTTTATTGTCGCATTTATGCGAATAATTTAAAGAAATTTGATTTAAGCAAGTACATTTTTTATATTTTACCTAGGAACTACACCAGAGTAATTTGTTGCGCAACTTTTTTCTTATTTATATAGCTTGATCCACGAAGTAAAAAAAAGTTAAATATTTAAATTTTGTGTGTACCGTCAAATTTGTAGTCTTTACGCTAATATATATACAGTTACTAGTTTGATTGATTTTTCATTAAATTTACTTTCAACAAAAAGTTTGATCGATTTTTAACAATTTTGTATAAAAATCGGTAAAACTGTGTGTTGTATATTAGTGTAAATACCTAACACTACAAATTCCAAAAAAATACGAGTAATATTAAACAAAAATAATTTAATTGTATTACTTCGTGGATCAAGCTATATATAGGATATATAAGAGTTGCGCAACAAATTGCTCTGGTGTAGTTCCTAGGTTACTTAATCAATTCAAACTATAAGCATATTTTTTAAGGCAAATTTTCTGGATTCTTTTTATTTTAATTTATTTTGTGTCTATATATACGCATAATTATTGCATGAACATTAACATTACATTTATCATTATTATTATTAAATAATTAAAAGTCGTTTAAAAATAAAAAAGAAATATTTTATGTACAAATATATAGGTATAACTATCACGACAGCCGTAAATCATTTATTATACGTCTTTTTTTCTTTAATTTTCACATAAAAAAATTAAAACAAATTATTATATTTTGCCATAGCAATGTGGAATGCGAAAAAATCGCCAAAAAAACAATTATATTGTAATTTAATACATACAATTGTAAAAAAGGCAATTTATTTAAAGTTCAATATAATATAAATATATTACAGTTTACGCATATGAAATTAATCTTAATCTTTAAGAAAAAAAAAACTGTATGAAACATTATTATGTAATCCTGAATTCATTATTTATATGGCTCAAACTAAATAAGATTTATTTTAAAGCGAGCTTTTTACTATATACATGTATACAATATAAACATTGTTTTTAGGCACAGTGGAAAGTGAAATTTGTTGTCTGTTCTTTTATTCAAGCAACAAAAAAATGTAATTAATTAAATTTCTTTTTAATTTATTCATATAATATTAACTTAAACCTTATAAGTATTATATTAGTGCATACAGGATGCCTCGGAGTCGATTATTAAAATATATAGATACATTTGCTCAAATAAACAATTTAAATTTATGCACTGAAATGCATTAAATTCTATCAATTATTTATTTTACATAAAACTCAGTAATAATAATTGATTCTTTTCTTACTAAGAAAATGATTTTTTTTAATATCTTTTGAAAATGAAGGAAATGTATACATTTATCAATCGTGTTTATTGTGAAAAACTTGAAACCAGACAAAATAACGGTGACATGGCATAACACCTGAAGGCATAACAAGCTTTTTTTCTAGTTCTTAAATCGATATATAGTACCAAAAATATAAACCCATCGCTTTGTTTATAATTTTTAGAAAATAAATTTTATCGGTTTTTATCAGACACAAACCAATAAATAGTTTTCGTGTCAGTTTAGCGGTTTTAATTTTGTTATAGAGCATTTTTTTGTCTTCGGGTGTTATACTGTTATGTTATGTCACCTTTTGATGGGCACAGGGTTAAAAAACATATTGAAAATGAGTGGTCTATATTTTATAATCTAGTGTATATATATTATTAGAAAATATGTTTGCAAGAATGGTATGACCTGTCCGAAAATATTTGCTAAACAATTCGCTAAAAATTCAAATATACGAATTATAATATGTATGGCGATACGAAAACCTAAAAAAGAATCACACAATCGCTTTGAAAATGTTAAAGGAAAATATTTTTTATTAACACCCTGTATTCAAAATAAACTATATATAATTTAAAAATATTTTAATATAAAACAAATCCTTTTTTTCTATTAAACTTCAGTTACAATTAAAAATTATATATCAAACACAAATATAAAAAGAAATTATAAAAAAAAAATAATTTCAACAATTATACAACTCTTGAACATCGACCACACTGGCTACTTTTTAATGTTAACATTTGTACAACATACCGCAGTCGGTCCACCCCGCCCTCAATCTAATGTGTGTGTTTTTTTTAACATTATTAAAAAACAAATATCTCTCTATAGGTACTATAATATTTTTTTGCGAACGAACCCCACAGGCGGTAATATTTGCGTCTTGCGTTTTGTTTTTGATTGTGGTTATCGCGTATATTGTGTCCTTTACTCCAAAGCGAATGACTTTTTTTAATACTATTTATCATAGTTTTATGTATAAGCTTGATTTTTTTTGTTGTGTTTTATTGTTGGTTCAGTACAAATTTTCCAATCGTTTTTTTTTAAAGAGGAACCACCATGTATATACTGGTGACATAAAACATAAGACCAACACTTTTAATCATTCATAAGTTGCTTGCGCTTAAATGGCGTTTACTTGGAAAATATAAATCAAATTATCCAAATGTGTGATGTGGAGCTAACTATAGAAGTACTATAGAAGAAAGAGTCGCGAAACACGTGAAAAATAAGCCCCTAAAATTTTGTACAGAAAAAAAAATGTAGGTGAATTTTTGTTTTAGACGGCCATTCGTATAGGAAAAAATATTTACCACGAAAATAAGCCCCCAACTAGTACTTCTATTTTTAATATGAAAATAATTAAGTGTCGCGACTCTTTCTGTCTAGTACTTCTATAGTATATACTAAAGTCGAATACACTATCAGCATACTAATTCAAAATCTTTACTTTAAATTTAAAATGTATTCTATTGTCTTATACAATTAAAATATTATCTTTTATCTAAGCAATTTATATATTCCTAGTATATAGCGAAGTTGTAGTACTATAATATAGTAGTTTTCTGAATGTATAACGTATCTATATATTTTATATAATACATATAATATATAAATTAAATGTAAAATTTCATATGTTTTTATTCAAAATATAGTAGTTTTATATGTATGTATAATGTATATTGTATAAATACGTGTAAGTAAATAGACCCAACAATATAATATACATTGTGCACTGTTGTAGCAGTACTTAGTAGATCCAAATAGTATACTTACACTCAGAGCTGGAAACCATGGAACGCTAGAACATTCTATACCGTACTCTATAAGTATACGTAACGCCATTTTATTAGTGCATTTTTATATTTTCGTGCGAACGATCTTTTTTTTTTCATTTTATGATCCCCGGATTCAGAAAAAAACAATTTAAAAATATTGCCATAGAACTTTGACTAATTTTTGTATGAGGGTAAGATATTAGGACTGTTTAAATTTGGTTTTACTTGCAAGTTGCAACTAGGTAGGGAAGCCTAAAAAAAAAAATTTAGAAAAAATAATTAATTTTAATTCAATTTGTTTTAACCTTACTGGTCGGTCTAATTCAAACAAAAGTAATGAAATAAGCTTATAAATATTTTTAAAAAAATATATACCTACAACTGACTTTTGAATAAATTTAAAGATAATAAATTTAGAATTGATTGATCAAGATGAATTTTGCAAACATTAAAAAAACAAATTAAACAAACTTCCTTTCTTGGATTTTCAGAATTGGTGAATCGATACAAAATTATAAAATCCAAGTAATATCTACTTGTGATGGTTAAAATTCCAAAAAAATCACTTTTTTTAGATCTTTTAGTATTTTAGCGAGAAAAAATATTAAATACTTCAAATAGTAACTGAAATTAATTTATATGTTCAAAAAAATATTTTAAATATAAATTATATATTTGGTATGATTGAAATATAGATGACACTAGCACCATTCTGCTAGAATTAATTATCATAAA
>JANSTW010048136.1:0-13050 GCA_027564275.1 Diadocidia ferruginosa
CGATTGCAGTGGTCCGGAAGTCACTTAAAGCCGTTGTCCGCCTATATGATACCAACTGATAGGGTTCCTCATATAGTCAAAAAAATATGGCTAGTGCGCCTTATTGACAATTCTCCATCTTTTATATGGCCGACAATAAAATCTATGGCCCCTGTGATCCTTGATTTGGAGTACAGAGCTAGAAAAAAGATACAATGGTCCCCATGATCATCGCCTTGGAGTAAAAAAACATGATGAAGATATAATATCCATGTAAAGCAAAAAAAGAAAACATATTTTACATATTTTCCAATAAAACGTATTAAAATTATTTCATATCGGAATAGCCAATTTCTTGATTACACACATGAATATTGTAGCATTTTGATATAAAATTACATATTCCACTTATATATAAAAGGGTTAGTGGTATATCGTATATATATCGCAGTACAAAGTAAATAATAGATTTTCAAAGTTAAATAAAATAGTGGATAGGGATATTATCTATGTATAACTATATACTGCAGGGTAAACCATGGGTACGCGCAAAAATATTAAGGGATTATCTACTATTTAATTCGAGAAAATATCTAATCACCAATTTTTTCTTAATCAAAATCGCCAAAATGCTAAGGCTATGAAAAATATTTTGTTATGTTATGTTTTTTTTTTGTTAAATATTTTATCCATAATTTGCTATAAAATGTTGGGTTTTGACAAATTATTAGTTTCAGTCTGCTCTTAGGTTTTTTCAATGATATTTTTTTTAGAAATTCTAGATTTCATAAAGATAAGGTTAGAATAGATTAGGAAAGGACATGTTAAAACTGAACATTAATCGTCAAAAATTCTTGCGCGTACTCATGAATCACCCTGTATAGTTAATGCAAAATTCATTGCATTTTTTCATTTTATTTTTTAGTAAAAATACATGCATGAAGGTTTAAAAAAAAAATATTTGAAAAAAGGAAACTCAGCTTCATGTTATCCAAGGCATTAAATGGAAAAAGAAAATTGCTTTTTAAAAATTAAAATCGCATGAATATATAGATTTCATAATATGGTATACATGTAATGTTATATATCGCTACTTCCAACTAATAACATCATAACTCGAGTTATGTGGAAAATAAGTTATTGATACAGGGTTGTTCCCTGAAAAAAAAACTGCATACTCTGTCAAAATTTTAGACTTGTATCTTTAAAATAGACGAAATGGCATCAAAAATTATAGTTTTTTCGGTTTTCGAAAAATGCAAAAATTCCAGGTTAAAACATATTAACTTTATTCAAAATATAATTTTTCTAATTATTTGAACATACAAAAAATATATTTTGGAAAAAAACCGTATTAAATTATATCGTTTAGTTTTTAAATGCGAACTACAAAAAACCGAAAAACTTAAAATGTATCTCCTGAAAAGTTCCGTTTTCCGAGTTATGATGTTATTGCATGGAAGTAGCGATATCGACTGCCTAGGTCTAATACCTTTTACTGTTGGAACACAAACAAATGTTTTTATTCCTTTTTCGGATTAAAATCGTCTCAAAAATATCGGTTCGTGCCATGAATTTTTCGTCCGTCGACTCATCAGCATATATGAACATATAAGGCTCCTATATATCCTATTGTTGATATTTTTGATTATATATAGATAGTTTATGTCTACTACATGAAAATATATTCTCTAATAATATATTATACTATTATAGTATAATTAATTTTTTTTTAAGTAACACACCACACTAAATAATTTATATTATATTTTGAATCCGCGCATTTATATATTTTGATAGTTTTTTTTGCTCCGTGCGTGTAAATTTAATTTGGCTACGGTGCCGATTGTGCGGATGAATCATTCACCAAACCATTTTTAGATTGTTCTTATTTTCTCAATTATAAAAAAATAAAATAAAAAATAATAATAATAATACGTGCTGCTTAAAATAATAACAATTCACTATAAAGTGTGTGTTTTTGTTTTGGTATTTTTTTGTTGTTGGATTGTATTTAATTAAATTGTTTAATTATATAGCTTTAAATTAATTTGTCAATTTGTTATGTACTTATGTGCATATATGGGTTAATAATAGGATTAAGTTTAAAAAAATATGGATATAATACAACAAACATTTAAATAAAATGTTTTTCCTTTAAAGAGAATAAACGAATAATTGCCTTCAAATGATATTCTGAAGAGGCTATAAAAAATTAACGAAACACATTAATGTACGTTTCGGTAATTTTTTTTATAGCCTCTTAATAATTTAATTGGTTGATGATTATGATATCTGAACTAGCTGAAATATATGAACTAGTTGAAATAGCTGAACTACCTGAAATATCTAAACTAGCTGAAATATCTGACCTAGCTAAAATATCTGAACTAGCAGAAATATCTGAACTAGCTGAAATATCTGAACAAGCTGAACTAGCTGAACGACCTGAAATATCTGAACTGGCTGCAATATTTCAACTATACGTTAAAAAATCTGAAATAGCTGAAATATCTAAACTAGCTGAAATATATGAACTAGCTGAAATATCTGAACTAGCTGAAATATCTAAACGAGCCAAAATATCTGAACTAGCTGATATATCTGAACTAGCTGAAGTAGCTGAACGACCTGAAATATCTGAACTAGCTGCAATTTTTTTCCTATAGTTGAAAAATCTGAACTACCTGAAATATCTAAACTAGCTGAAATATCTGAACTAGCTAAAATATCTGAACTAGTTTAAATAGCTGAACTAGGTAAAATATCTGAACTAGCTAAAATATCTGAACTAGCTGAAATATTTGAACAAGCTTAAATATCTAAACTAGCTGAAATAATATCTGAACTAGCTGGCTGAAGTAGCTGATATATCTATAATATCTGCAACATCAGAAAAAGCTGATTATAGTAGAAATAGGTGGACTAGCTGAAAAATCTTAAATATCTCAATCAACTGAAATATCTTAACTAGCTGAAATATCTGAACTATAGTTGATATATCTGAACTATAGCTGAAATATCTGAACTAACTGAAATATATGCACAAGCTCATTAATTTGACAAGTGTAAAAAATTAAAAAAGGTTTCTACATAAAACGCAACATCCATTATTCCATATAATGCAGAAAAATCGTTGAAAATTATAAAGTTATTAATATATCTTTTCATATTATATACGACGATTGTGTGTATCATATTAAAACAATCTCGTTAAAAACACACAAAGGTATAAAATATTAGAAAAAATATTTATTTATAAATAACTATATAGTTAAAATACAAGTTTTTGTATTCGGCCTTTAGGATGACGTCATTTCAGCCAAAGGTCATTTCAAAACACTCTACACTGCGGTAACATAATATTAATATACACAACTGTGTATATAGTGTTGTTTCATATTTGAATTAAAAAACAAGAAATAATCGTTTCCACATATAAAATACAAGAATTTATATATGCAACATACAAGAGAGTGGTAAAATTAAACATACAAAAAATACCACGGAGGAATAAAATACATGTTAAGAAAAAACATATTCTTTTCATATTATATACTACTGTGACATAAAAAGAATGGATTTATTTTCATTAATGTTTCACGTTTGTATATGTATGTTCTCTCTGGTATATAAAATCCATATATATAAATTCGATATGGTGAATGGCATTAAAAATGTTGAAAGAAATCGAAAAAAATAATGTTTTTTTCTTGTATAAAAACAAAACTGGTTAATGACTTTTTTTTAACGTTATATACAAGAATTAATAAAATGTTTCAACGTTTTGTGATCAAACTGAATCAAAAAAACCATAAAGACTCTTTTTTAGGTCTATCGCGCTTAATAGAAATAAAAATTCAACAAACTTTATAGAGGAAAAAAAAGTTAAATTACACAAGTACCTGAAACTTGCTTGTAAATTAATAATTACTTGCAGTTTTAAATATTTTAAATAATTGACTATGATTATTGTACGCAAACAATTTCCGAAACATTTATTCCGAATTTTTTTCTAATTAATAAAAGTCCCTTAAATTGCCTCAAGCGAAAAAAAAATTTGTCTAACGACTAAAGAAACAATTTTTTCTGCCTAAATTTAAATCGGTAAAATTAAAAAGAATTTTACAAATTCAAATTAACAAATATTTTTGCCAAAAATTAAAATTTCAAATGAAAAATAAATAAAAATCATTAAATTCAAATGGATTTTAAATAATTTAAAATTTTGTGGCGGTTATTCGAAATTAATAATAATTTATTTAACGATCATTCATTCTGGTGTAAAATCCGTAGTGCATATATATATAGCAGAATCCATAAGGTTTCTCACTGAAATTTGGTATCTTAAAAGAGATCTTTATAATTCAAAATGTCGTGACAAAATATTAAAATCACACAAGACATAAGGTTATGAAATTTTTTAACTAAAAACAAAAAAAAACAATTTCAATTTTTATTCGAAGGGGGAGTATTGTAATCACCGAAATTTTTTTACTAGCCGAAAATTAGATATTTGAAGAGCCACGTCTATCTAATTTTTTTTTTATTTCTAAATATTTTTTATACCTTTCATATGACATCAAACACTTTTCACTCCCTTTCCTCTACATCACATATAATATAGAAAATTCGGGGTTTCTCCCCACAGCACAGCTTCAAAATGATGATTACAAATATACTTAATTTATTTATATGTCGACCAGTTTTGATTAATAGATGAACTTATACATTTAATGTAAAAATAAAAAAAACGATTTTTGTCCAAAAAATTTCGTATAAATATTTAAAAAATGCATACAATTTTTGTATGAATTTTGAGTTCTTGCTAAAAACTTTTTTCGTTGCTTGAACTTATATTGCTTGTGATATTTGTATTTGATATTAGACATGTTGAAGATAAGATAAAATTCAATAAATTTTTCATATGAAAAAGCAATCTCTCTGTACTTACCAATAAAATCAAAAGACTCTTGAAAGTATTGTTTTATATTCTGATGCGGTGTATCGGTGGCTGGTATTTGTTTGTATTTTAATCCGGATCGCTGCAATTGTGATGCAGGTGGTGATTGGCAGGTAACATTAAGAACATAGTCGGCACCAACATGTGTCGGATCAATGGCATCGCTACCATTGCCCAGCAGTAAATGTGGAAATAAAGGCGATGCAGGATATGTTTCAATGTCTGTAATTAAAAAAAAATTGTTTTATTAAACCTAGAGAAAACATCAATAAAAAATAATAATAACAACGACCACCCTACTATGTACCATGTACATAAAAAAATAAAATAAACATGAGCCTTAATTAATTTATTTATTCAGCAGCGCAGCTATCCTATATACGAAAATGTGTTTGTATAACACTGCAATCATGAGTCATATTTTATTACATTAATTTTTATTATTGACGATATTGAATTGAATCGATGTGAGACATTTTTCCAACCCCCTTATTATATTAATGTATAATGTAAAAACATGTACAATGTACATTTTCTTTATGTATACATTGTGGCTATTTTGGAAAAGTCAAAGGAAAAAAAGATATACGAACAAAATTTGTGCGATATGCGGGGTAAGTGTGAAACATATAAAAATACATTGAATCAATGAAACACTCAATTACATTTGGTAATTTTATAGTTTTAGCATCAAAATTTATGATATTGGAAAAAATGCTAACAAGTCTGTAACTAATATTTTCCTCCTTAAAATCGATTTTCTCAAATAAATACAATTAATGAAACCATATACAGCGAATATAATTTTATAAATAAATGTTTTGTCTTCGGTTTCGATAAGAATCATTTAATCATTTTATTTGTTGTATTGGACCACCCGAACGGAACCCTTACAAGTGCGTAAACATATATCCATTTTCAATTGAATTATAAATCCCTTGTATTATTATTTGTACATTTGATTAAATAGTTTTACTATATGTCTAAGAATATCTGATGATATTTATTTTTCTTGACATACCACAGTGATGAACATTCTTTATCCTTACAAGATGATTATAATTTCTATTATATAGTTAGTACATTTATTATTGGATGATGATGATAAAAGATTTAATAAAATTACCGAAAAAAATGTGTCCAACATTTAGGAAAATATATTTTATGGGAAGAAAATATTCTATTTAGTAAAAAATGTGTTCAAGATTTCCTGATCTTTTTTGATATGGTATATTAAAGAAGATTAACAGTAATTCTTCAATATAAAAATATTTTCTAGTTTTCTAATTAGTAAAATAATTGTAAAAAGCTGAATTTTTCAAGTGAATTGAAATTCTATATAGTCATTTATCACAATTTAGGCATTTAATTGACAAATAGATGGCGCTTAAATTTTGATGTTATGTTACCAATCATAAATAATTAAATAAATTACTAGAAAAGGCCATCTATTAGATTATGTGGTAAAGTCATATAAACTCTATACAATAACATTAGTGAGATTTTCGATTCTAATATATATATTTAAGATTCCATGCAAAGCTTTGCAAGCGATTCGATAATGTTATTAATTATTATGTTAATTAAGTAGATGATACTAAGTGTCGTCATCTATATTTCAATTATTATTAATTATATGAGCAAATTAATATTATTATTGATCTAGAGCCTGCCTTAAAATTATATTTAAATTAAAATTAACTTTACGATAATAATTACATCAATTCCATTAATCAACTTTTTTCTTCAAATAAGTCATGTATAAATCATTTATCAATTAAGCGATGCAATTAAATGCACAATATTCTATCTCATAATAATAATTGAATACGAAAAAATGACTCACACTAAGAATATAATAAATTTTTATTATAAAATTGAATATAATTTAATTTTTAAAGAATATTCCTCGTTATAAAGGTTATTATATATTTGATATTTTATTATTATTATTATTATTATTATTAATTGTATATAAAAGAAACTGTTTGTGTAAGTCACCGCTTTTATAATTTTCTTATAAATAAATTTTAAAAAAAATCTTTTGATGTAATTTAAATAAAAGGATTCATAACAGATTCTAAATGGTGCGCGACACATTCATATAAATTTTAAATTCATTATACAATAATATTACAGTATGCATCATCTCTTTTGAATTTTATATAATTTTTGGTTGCAGCATTGAAGCGTAAAAATGAATGAGCCAATCTGCATACATATATATGTATATAGATTGTTAAATAATAATAATATTCACCCGGGTATTGTAGAATCAGAATAAATATAATCGTAAAAAATCCTTTCTTGACGCTCGATATTGAAAAGAAAATTTATTTTTGAATATGATGAATACTTGAGAACTAATGAAATAGGCGGATTTAAAATATATTAAGGCCAAGGACTTTTTTTTTTTAAAGTTAAAAAACAAATTTTAAATTAAACGAAAAAAAACTCAAAATTAATAAAACACTAAAAAATTTTGAAAATACTCATAATGAGTATCACAAAAATTGAGCCAAATAAGTTATTTTGATTAAATTGGTTTTTATCTTGAATTAAAATTTCACAAAATACAAAGAAAATCGACAACAAATAATTAATAAAAATGGAACAAACAAAAACAAATTAAAATTTAATCCAAACAAAGAAAATCACCCAAGACAATGTAAAATAAAAACAAGAGGAAGTCGCTCAAAATATAGAGTAAAAAATATATTATCGTATTTTTTACTCAAAATATTAAATAATGTATTGAGTCAGAATAGAAAAAAATTCACTCGTTTTGACGAGAATTTGAACAAAATGTATGTAAAAATGTGAGTCAAAATTATATTATTTCCAATAAGAGGTGTAATTTTAATATTCATAGAAAAATAATAGTTTTGCAGATAAATGATCGGATGTTTATTTCATAATGAAGAGAAAGGTATGCCATTAATAATGAAAAACAATATCAGCCAAATGGCCATTACGACCACGCTTACAGGACCATATCATTTACATGAAATTTTCCATAATCAAATCGCAAAATGGCTGCCCTAGGTCTTTGATAGCCTCACGAATTCCATCTTTGATATGCTGGGCTGTTGGCGTATTCCTTCACATCACTAACTTGTCAAAACAGCTCGAATTTTTCCACCAATTTCTGTATTGCGGTCCGACAAGGTGCTTCACGACGACCCAAAAATGGCTAAAAATGCTTTATTTTTGCGAACTTTGACTGCCAAATTTTAACCATTTTGTGAATTTTAATAATTTCAATGCGTTGTTGAAGCGTGTATCGTTCTATTTAGTTATGGCATAGTTTCTACTTATTAAATTTCAAAAAATTACAGCTACAAAAGTGACAGCTACCGACATAGCGGGCTGTTCAAAATACCACCTCTTATTGGAAAACCCTGTAGTTAAATTGTTTTTAATTAAGTTTCTCACTTAGTTCTAATTTTTGCAAAAAAAACATACTTTTGCTTAAGTTTTCTATTACCTACATGAGTCGAGAACATTTTAAATCTTTTAAATAAATATTTTTGAGTCAATAAAAAAAACAATCTCTCTTTTACTCAAAGTTGAATGATTTAAAAATATCGATAATACTCAGATACTTAAAACAAAAATTAAATTTTGACGAGAATTTGAAATTTACTCAAAAATATCGTTCAAATTTGAGTCAAAATTATATTTAAATTGTTTTTTTTTAAGTTTTTTAATCAATTCAAATTGTTGCTAAAACATGTTTGCTTAAAAACTTAAGCTATCACTCGAGAACATTTTGCCTTATTATGAGTAAATATTTTTGAGTCAATAAAAAAACAGGCTCTGTTCGACTCAAATTTGAGTGTTTTTTTAAATATGTATTTCTAAATCATATGTTTAATGCAAAATAATAAAAAAAAATGTTATCAATATTTTTTAATTATTTTAAGTAAAAAAAAATCAGGCTCAAACAACTCATGTAGGTATGACAAAATTTTCCCATCCATATATATATTTACTCGTCGCTTCATATAGGTACTATTTTTACCAAAACAAAAAAACAAACAAGCTCTCTAAATAGACCTACAAGCGTTTTTTTATAGATGGGAAATATTTTTAGATTTTCGAAAATTTAATTTATCACATTACGTGGCGGGCAATTCGCATGTGTGTGCGACGCGGATGAAAGCCAAACCTACTGGCACGGTAGCCAAGTAAAGCATCATCGCTTTGCACAAAAAAAAACCATAATAATAATATTATGCGTGTGATAAAATTTAATTCTTTTTTTCTAGTATAAACGACTCTATTTTGAAAATAGAAAATTTATATTAAAACGTATAAGATGAGCTCATCTTGGCGAGATTTACAGATGAAAAAAAAAAAAGAAAAACGGAATAAAAAAAAGAAAATAAATTCGAAAGGACAACCGAGCACATTAACCTATTGCGATGATGATGGTGGTGGTGCAAACTGTGAGTATATCCAATGTTTGGAGGAGGAGGAAGATATATAATAATTTATAGAAGATCACCAGCCAGCCAGCCAGAATTATACAGATTATCTAGCATATAATATGCGCGTGCGATGTCTCATCTTATGTCCATCGTGTCTTGTAAGAAGTAATTTATTAATTTATCCGATTTTTTGCTGTACAATAATTTTATATCTTGAAAAAATTCCAAAATTTATTAATATAACAAACAGTATTCTTTATGGTATGTTTGTTTAATATATAAAATGCGAAATAAACCTTAAAAATATGCACGAGCTAATTCGTGGGTGGACTTGACTTTTAATAGCTCTACGGCGTTTATACATGACTGAGTGTTAAATCGCGTCATTTTCTTAACATTTATAATAAGAGCTTTGCGATGTTATAAAATTTTGAAACGTATATTTTAATTTAGAGTAAAGAAATACTTCAATTTTTTTCCACTTTTATTCATAATATCTTATGCCTCTATATTTATTGTCATAAATTAATTTTTTGTTATATGAATATTATGTTTATTTTATTCAGGTTGTTTTATGTGGGAAAAAATTATTGTAGGCGCATATGTTATGGTATTTTTTCTCTGTTTTTGTTATAACTATATGAAAAATACATTCCGGAATGAATTGACACACACCAAAAAAAAGTAACTTTTAAATTGTTTCGTATGACATAATCGTTTATAATATATTTATATTTGGACGAGAGCAAAAAAAAATGCCGCATGAATTGCATGTTTAACTGCCATTATATAGAGGATTAAACGATTTGCAGTTACGCAAAATTATTGTTTTTTTTTTTGTTTTATGGAAATTTGATGAAGACATGCTATATATTTTCTACAACAAAGCATGTCAAGCATATTACTTTGAAAAGTATTTAAAAAAACACACAAAAATGCAATTAATTCTCAAATAGTTGTTGAAGAACAATATTTAGAAGAAAAAATCAAAACCAATTTGATTTAAAAAGAATTTTTCAAATATTCGTTAAAACATAAAAGTTATGCAAGGTTTTCTGTTTTGACGCCATTTTAAATTTTACCGCCATATTGAATTAACTTTATAATTTCTTACTCTCTTACTACTTATAAGATTTTTTTTAAAGTACTATAGACAATTAGATTATTTGGCACATTTGGAACCTAATATGCTCATGATATTAATTGAAAAATATTCTAGAAATATATTTTTTAAATTAGAATTCTAAGAAACTTTTTTTTGGCCCAAACAATTTAAAAATGCTAAAGCAACAAAAAGTTATGCAAGGTTTTTTGTTTTGATGCCATTTTTAATTACGCCATCTTAAATTTTACGGCCATATTGTATTACTTTAGTGATTTCTTATTCATTTTGTACTTCTAAAGTACTTGAAAATTCGATTAATCGACGCACTTAGAACCTAATATGATGATCATGATATCGAAAAATAGTCTAGAAATATATTTTTTTAAATTAGAATTCTTAAGAACTTTTTTTTTGACACGAACAATTTAACATAATTATAAAAAAGCGTTTTACCACATTTATACAAAACTTGAATTAATTCTTTCTGAAATTCCCCTTTGCAGGCATCTCAATTTAATTGTAGAAACTACTCTTTATTCAAATTTTTTTGTTAAATCAAATGATTCATTTTATTATAGAATTGCGGTAGCTTTTATAATTTTTTTTTAAGAATTTGATCATCTAATATGATTAAGTGTGTGTTGAAAAGTGTTGTGTCATCTTACATATTAAAAACTTATTACAAACAAAAAATCGCACAATATTGCGAAAGTTTATAATAAATCTGTTGACCCAAGGCGAAATTGTTTATGTTGAGTTGAACGTACTTTTAGTTTTTTAATAGAAATACAATTGCATATATATTGAGATAATTTAAAATGATTTAGGATTGTTCTAGATTATTGTTACATATTGCATAAATTTAAATCAACAAAGTTTTTATTTCTAAATTTGTATATATTGCTTACATTGTACAGGTTTTTTTAATAACTTTTATTGAGCATTTTTTATTTTTATTTAAATGCACGATCATAAATTTTTTAAAAAACCTTTAAAATAATCCAGAAAAACTAAAAAAATTTTCCTAGCCAATCATGCCTTATGACCACACATATAGCTGATTTATCGAAAAGACGTAAAATAATATATTATAAATGTTTTATCATAAAAGACAATAATCGAAAATCAATAAAATTACATAATATACATAAAAGGCTTCACAGATAGCAATCGGAAACCAAATAAAAATAATATTTTTTTTGTTATCTATTATAAGCCTATTATTATTATAACTAAACATTTCAAAATAATTTTTTTTGACTCATTTCTAGTCATATAATATGATGACATATAAAGATAATTTACAAATATAAAATATTTATGGATAATTCTATTTATATACTATATAACATATGTTTGACCCACTTAAAGAAAATTTTTGGAAAAATATTTCTTTAGAATAAAAAATTTTGATGCGTCGTTTCTATGCGAATGTAATTTTTTTTAGAAAATATCGAAAATTGACACTACTTATTTTTAACAAGAGTCAATTTGAATTCCAACTTTATTATTAAGTCAATTAGATAAATAGTTTTTGTATGAAATTATAGTTTTAATTTTTAATTTACAATGATATATATCATAAGAAATCATAAAATGTAAGAAATTGATATAAATTAATGTGTTTTATTAAGCATATTGCGTTGGGCGCCAATGTAATGATGTGAAGTCTACTACTATAATATATTGTTAGTGAGACTTGCTGAAAAGCTCCCCCATTTACTACCATCATAATGAAAACATTTGTATCAGATAGAACATAGAAGAAATGGTTTACATATATGTCTCTCATTTTGAAGTATAGGACACGATGATATGGTTTAGGTAAATTTTAAATAGAAAGAAAAAATAAAGATAATATTGTACTCAAAATAATCAAACTTTTTTTGACCATTAAAACATAATATAAATTGTTTCTCAGTATTCAGAAAAAATTGATAAAGCACTAAGAACGGTCAGCTTTATTAAATGTTGCTTTTTACTTATAATAAAATGATTAATATAACATGAGTAAATATATAAGACAGTTCCCTGGAGAACACCCATATATATTATATATTATTATCTATATAAACAGTAATTAATCATCATTATCTCTTTATAGTTTATACATAATATATTTTAGGTATATATTTTGTATCTATATAAAATACATATTAATCACAAAATGACATTTAACATTAATTAATTAATTATATTTTACAGCCGAAAAAAACTAAAAGTCCCAAATAACAAATTGTCTGCAAATATTTTTTTCGTTCACTTTTAAATCGTCTGTATAGTACAAAAGATCATACAACTAAAGAAACTAATTATATGTAGTTATATGAAGAAAATATATTTAAATTTGTCATCATTATTATTGTTTTAATACATTTTTTTTTTCAAATTAAATTTATTAAATATTACATAATAATAAATAAAACAAATTTATCGTAAAATTTATAAAGTCGCATTAAAATAATAATAATAATTTAACAATAACAATATCATGATCATCATCATCGTGTCCTTTACTCCAAAGCGTGGGAGCATAGGGACCATTTTACCCTTTTTTATCTGATACCATG